>CANTUQ010000097.1:4042500-4097500 GCA_947683425.1 Excoecaria cochinchinensis | reverse complement strand
TTGTTCAATATCATCATCTTCTTTAACCACATTATTGCGAGAATGCTGAATTAACAAAAATATAATGAAAATTGTAAAAAATAATAAGAAATTAAATATTTAATAAATGAAATTGATAAAAAGCACCTGAAATTTACTTGAGAGCTATTGACCGAATCTAATTTTTGTGAAAGTCCAAAAATCAATTCAGTAACTTTTTGAAAATTACATTCAAAATAATCTTTCATATTTTCAATATTGGACTCCACATAATTCATCAAGCTTCTAATTTCTTTTCTCATCAATTTTATCTCTTTGCCAAAATTTTGTTCATCAGATTTTCCATGATTTTTTTTGCCTCCTTTTTCTTTGGAAGAAGTAGGTACACAAGGAGGCGAAGAGGGTGTCTCATCATTAGAATGTAATTCTACATCAGCATTTCTCTTTTTTGCTCTTCTCTCAAACATTCCATCCAAGTATAGCTCCTTAAACTCATTTTCATCTGGCGATATATTCTTTAATTTCAACTAAAGTAAAAAGGAAAAAAACAAAAAGAAGAAGATTTCAGATCAAATTCAGTACCATAAATGTATATAATTATGCTAATAAATTTTGTTAACAAAATTCTATGAATTCTGTTTTGTACAGCAAGTACAGTTCTTTTATTATTGTTTTGTTACCATGTTTTTATTTATTCAATTATATATTTAAGATAGATATTCATAGTACTAAATAATATGTGCATATATTATTTAATAATGTACTAAATTGCTATTTCTTTAAAAAAAACAAATACACTTCGGCAAGATGACTTACATTTTTGGCAGGAACGCTGAGCAGTATGCTTGAGAAATCTTTTTAGCTTAGATGAACTTTTTTTTCTGTCCAACGTAGGATCCTTGGAATTTTTTGAGTTGCCTCAACTTCCAAATATTCTAAGATATATTGGCAACATTCATAGAACCAAACTTGGAATGCATATGCAAAACCAAAGACCCTATACATGGAGACATTTCCTTCTTTCTTATTAGGTATGAGGCTACTAATAGTCTGCTCAAAGACCTCTTTTCTCCATGGGTAATCATCAAAGCAGCCACTATCGATGAATGCAATTTTCTCCTCATTAACATTTTTGTGGTTGTTATGTGCTAGAAGAAAGCAGTGTATAAAAGACAACACTACTAACTTAACAACATCCTCATAATTTTCAAAATTTCCTTTCATAAAACAATTAAAAATAGATAGCTTAGTTATCTTATCACATTCACCAAAATACTTCTCAACCAATCTAGTTTTTTCATGTGATGAGTTGATCTTCTTATTTTTTCTTATGCACTTCAAACTAATTACTAGTGCAAATTCTTCAAAACTAAATGTTAAATCAACACCATCATATCTTAACCGAAACTCTTTGTCATTTTCAGTATATACTTCTCTTAGAAATAATGAATGAAATAGTTGATTATGAAGAACTATTTCAGGCATTTCTAAGAAGTATCCAAAACAGGTTTTTCTAAACTTTTCTAGTTATTCGATAGTCAGCTTGCTCTTTATAATAGACACAGGAGAAGTATTCATGCAGAAGTGGACTTGAACACTATGAAAATTATCCTTTTTCAAAACAAAGTCTCTATCCTAAAGTCACATACAATATACATCAAATACACACAATATACATCAAGTAGTAGTCAAGTATAAACACAATATATAACAAGTATACATTTAATATACAACAAGTACACATCAAGTATACACATATATATAGACAAATTAAACCCTAGAAATATTATCCATGCCTTATTTTTTGCAGGTTATTAATTCGATTTCCAAGTCGAAACCCCTAAATTTGGGAATTATAGACTGGTTAATTATTTTATCTGAGCTAGAAGGAGAACAACCCATTGTTTATGATGTGTGAACTTTGGTGTCCATTAGTGCATGCTCCTTGTTTTGGTTTTTTGATTTAGTATTGGGGTTGTATAGTATAAATTCAAGCAAATTTGTGTGATAAATATCTCATCCAAAGTTAATGTCATAAAACAGAGAAGTTGATGGGAAGTTTGATCGCTGAAACATTTAATCTGAAAACTAGTGTATCTATGCTGAAGTAGAAAGATTAAGATTCGTAGATTTCCTTGGTGCAAAAGAACATTTTTGTAATAAACATAATGTATTTTTTTATTTTAATTTCTTAAAGTCAAAATATTTGCATTAAATAATTTTGAAAATTATTCAAATAACAATATAAATGTTTTTCGAAGACAGTGTTTGTTTGAGCCAAATGCTGAATTTGGGTTTGAATTCACGGCATGTATACACATAATATACATCAAGTACACATCAAGTATACATACAGTATACAGTGAAAATACACATAGTATACAACAAGTATAGACACAGTATACAGTAAGTACACATCTAGTATACACACAGTATACACAAGTACACATCTAGTATACGCATAGTGTAGATCTAGTATACACATAGCATACAACAAGCACACACATTATACAGCAAGTACACATCTAGTATACGCACAGTATATATCTAATATACGCACAGCATACAGAAAACACACAGCATGCGGCAAGCACACATCTAGTATACACATAGTATATAGTAAGTACACATCTAATATACACACAATGTACATTAGTATACAGCAAGCACACATAGTATACAACATGTACACATACATAATAAATACATATAAACAAATAAAAATCAATGCATCCTCAAATCCTACCATTATTCATTTATATTTACATTATATAATATCATACCTTTATATTTTTTGGGTTATGAGAATCATAATCTGGATTTTGACTTGCAGAGCGATTCCTCTTTGGCTCTTTTATGATCCTTAAATCAGTGCCAGCATTTACTTTTATCATCTTCTTGATAATTTGTGGAGTGCTAGTAGGTACAAGAGAAGCACTTCATCGAGTTTCAACCATTTTAGCTAAGATATGACTAGTAAATAAAAAGCACTTCAAATTCAAAGAAAACACATTTAAACATGCAAAAATTAACAGCAACTTAATTCATCAAATTAGTTCATCAAAAAAATTGTATTGTCTACACTATTTCTCGAAGGTAATTTTTAATACATTTTAATTATGTATTTTGTAAACTAAGTGCATAGCAATCCCTTCAAACATGAATCAAATAAAAGACCCCAAAGCATGTGTTAATATCTGTTAATTTTTTTAAGCAAAGAAAAAGCAAGAAAAACATGAGAAAAACATTAATAATGACAAGATTCATTATACTAGAGAAATTAAACATCAGCTAAAATGGCAAAGATAGAAAACCTATTGTTAATATCTGTTGTGATAAAAAAAAAACATGCATCTAAAAATGGCTTCAATGTAAGCTCTACTTTAAATGGGTCATGCTCAAATTTTAAGACTCAGGCAAATGAATATATATGACGAAGTTACCGTCAGCATGAAGGAAGATAGACAATGCTAGTACCTGTAAAGATCAACTAACACGGATGCACATACCAAGATCAATACATTTCATATTTCACTTGAATGAATTTGAAATTTGAACTAACTAGAGCTGGTTAGACAAACCTTTTTGTCCCAAATAGTACCCTATTTTCTAATCCTGGTATAAAAATCAAAACCTTTCTTTTAGTTTTTATCCATGTCATTTTCGTTTACTTTTCTTATTTTTTTGGCCTTTACATTTCAATGTAATTACTTTACACATGAAGGACCAAGCTAACCTATCACATAGAGTTGCCCAATCCTTACTCAAGTCCAGAATGAAAATGGTTCTTTTCCATTTATGTTTAATTTGCCAACACATTCTTCAAAGCTAATAAATATACAAGATCATGACATTTAACCAACTTCATTCACATTAGAGTAATAAAAATTTATTACAATACAACAAAGAGAAAACAAAAGAAAACATGTGAGAAATACACATTAGGAAATGAAAAATAAAAACTAGTATAATTCTGTCAATAAAAATCCAGGAAAATGAAAACAAATAAAATTATTTTTATTAGCAACCACATATAATACTTCAAAAACTGATTCTGGCTTCAACCTTAAGCATCAAAGAGAGAAAAAAATAAAAAAGGGAGGAAAACAACATGTGGAGCATATATGGAGAGAGGGAGAGTAGGCGGCTTCAAGCTTAAACATCAAAGGAAAAAAAAAAGGAAGAAAATAACCTGTTGCGCAGATCTGGAGAGATAGAAAGTAGGTAGTAGTTGAGTAGGAGTGTGTTAGTGGTCTCCAAATCGGAAGTAAATGAGAGTTAATGGCTTGGATCGAGAGTGCCGATGGTCGAGAAAGAGATCGCTGGTGGTCGAGAAAGAAAAAATGGGTAGATCAATGAGAGTAGATGGAGGGAAACAAAATAGAAAAGTAAAAAGGTGAAAATGAATTAGGAAAGTGAGAAGCCAAATAGGAAAAGTAGGTTTTTTTGTTTGATATTATAGAAAAGTGCTATTTTTGTAAAAAAAGTTTATAAAAATGAAATTAAAAGTTAAAAATGTTGTATTTCTGAAATATTTGTGTTGTGTTTTTGTTTTTTGTTATTTTCAAATTTTTGTGTATAATTGTGTAAAAAACCAATAAAAAATGGAGAAGTCTCTTCAGATAATGCCCAAAATGACAAGGAATGTTGGATTTCATTAATTGTGGCCCATGCGTTTATATATATATATATATATATATTTATTTATTTATTTATTTAATATTAAATATATTATATTAGATTTAAAATATTAAATACTAAAATTCAATTAGTCAAGGGGAGATATTTTTAACTTCACATTGATGGGATGTCAGTTAAGGGAAAGAATTAAAATAAAACCGATCCTCTCTTAAACCAATTAATGTAACTTTTCTCCCCATCAAGAAAAATATTTTGTCAAAACTTAGAGGGTTAAAGAGAGAGAAATTCAGTTTTTCATAAATGATTTGTAGTGATTAATTGTTCTTCATCAAAAATTCATTATAAATCAATGTATGTTTTCTTTTCTCTACTTTATATGCATTGTGAAATTTACAAAGTTCTGCGATATTGGAAATTAAGGTTATGCATAATTGTTTTTCATAAATTAAGAAAATCTAACATTTGGTATTAGAGCTAATGGTTTAGGAATTTGTGATTTTCCTGATCATTGTATGTTTCTCTCTTGTGATATTGAATAGACATAGAATTTAGTTTATTCATATTATATATATATATATATATATATATATATATATATATATATATATATATATATTATTGTTAGAGGGTAGCTATCCATCACTGTTGGCAAAACCCTATGCCAGAACTTATCAATGGCCGGTACAGTTGATGGATTTAATTTTCATCGCATTCTGCATGCTACTAGAGTTGACAATAAAAAGAAAGAAACTATTATTTGATTATTCATTAGCTAATATAGTGAATTAATTTATTTTATTATTTAAAGGCAAAAGAAACAATTTGTTAATAAGCATGCGTTCATTTCAAAGTGTATTAATCAATACATTTGAGTAGGTAGAAGTCGATACACTGTATAGATTGCAGAGTGTATTAGTCAATATAGTAAAAAAGAAATGACAAACACCTTGTTGATACCGAGTTCCTACGCGGTTCAAGATCAAGATTACCCAATAATAAAAATGATACTTGTTCGCAAGTAAAATGTCGAAAATAATATTTCCCTTGTCGAGACCTTAATTTTTAAATAAAAAATAAACAAATAAATATATATAATAAAAAAAATTAATTATTATAAAAAAATTAAAAAATTAGAAAGTATTATTTTTATATATATCAAAATTTTTTTATTAAAAAATACATATATTTAAAAAAGGAATTAGATTAATTAAATAATAATAATAATAAAAATATTTAAAAAAAAAAGAAAAAAACAAATTTGGCCATCTCACGTTGCCATCTCACCGAGGTGGGATGCGGCCTCGCGGGCATCTCGCGCTGTCCATTCCTTTTTCTTTTACCGACAAAATATATTTTTGGGACAGTAAAAAATGGAGTTTTTTGACTTTTTGAGGATTTTGCGGGAGAAAAAAAAATTAAAAGGGGACTGGGTCTTATTTTCAGGGTGCTGCTTCCACAAAAAAAAGGAAAAAAACTTCTTCCTTGAGAGAAAAAGGCCAGACGAGAGAGCAAGAAAAAAAAATATATTTTCAAAAATTTTTAGGAATTTAATTCTTCTTCTTCTCCAAAGATTTTTGTTCTTGGATTTGACTGGAGCAAAGAAAATTATTTTCTTTAGCTTGGTCACTCCATCAAAATTATTTTCTTGAGTTTTTGTGCTATATTTTTGGTGTTTCACCACCGCAAATTCGACAAAGGGACGGATGGAGACATCATATTTCCGATCTCTAAACTCTGAGGGTAAACATTCTTGGATCTATTATTATTTTCTACTTTCATCTTATTTATTTTATTTTATTTTATTTCTTTTCTTGCATTTATGAACATATATTTTTGAGTTTTGTTCTCTTAAAATAATTTTTCAATTTTTATTTCATTTTTTGTATGAAAATGGGTAAATGTATGTGATATTGGGGTGTGAAAAATTAGATCTATTGATTTTCTTGTTGGTATGATTTTTGCTGATATTTATTTTAGGTTTAAATATTAGTATTTTCTACCACATGTTTATTTACCTTCCTCATTTTCATTTATTTAATTTCGTATTTTTATTGTTATTAATATTATTATTATTGCTATTAATACTTTTGTTCTTGAGACCATTGTTAATATTATCATTGTTACCGTTACTGCTATTATTATCAATGTTGTTGTTGTTGTTATTGTTGTTGTTATTATTATTATTATTATTAATGTTTTGTTACTATTATTCATGATTTATTATTATTATTATTATTATTATTATTATTATTATTATTATTGTTATTATTATTATTATTATTATTATTAATGTTTTGTTACTATTATTCATGATTTATTATTATCATTATTATTATTATTATTATTATTATTATTATTATTGTTGTTGTTGTTGTTGTTGTGTTTTACTGTTGTCTTTTTCTCTTTATCATTATTGTTATTTTATTATTATTATTATTATTATTATTATTATTATTATTATTATTATTATTATTATTATTATTATTATTATTATTATTATTATTATTATTATTATCATTTTATTTTTGTTATTGTCATTATTTCGTCATCGTTCTTATTATTATTCTTAGATTTTTGCATGACTTATTTTTAATTTTTTTTGCATGTGAATTATTCGTATATTGAATTAATATGTAATATATTTATCTTTTCTTTATATTTATTTGTTTGATTTTAGAATTGTTACTAACATTTTTAATGTCATTTTTTGTTTGGGATTTAAATACGATTTGCCTTGTGTGAGCGTTTCTGTGACTGCACGGAGCGGTCACGACGCGTAGGAGGCCGCATCGTTTGGGTGAGACCTTTCCTATCCCCTTGTTGTGTTTGTGTTTGTGTTTGCTTTGCCAATAAAATGTTTTCATTTTACGCACGCGTAAGATAAAAATCACAAGAATATCTTATAACCAAATTGGGATTTTTACCAATAAATCGGGACCAATGTCCCTCATTTTAGCCAAAAAAATGTAAAATGTCACAAATTAAAATGAAGAGTTAAGTTTTGTAAAAAGGGGATCACTCATCCCGGTTTTCAAACCAACAATAGAACAACTTTTCGATCTCTCTTTAAGTGAGCGTGAAGGAACCAACGTTCCTAGCCCAAATAAATATTCCGATTTATGTATATTTTTTATACACTTGACTTTGTTTGTTTATTTTAAATTTATGTTCATATATATCCTGTGGGCCCTTGTAATTAATTAATTTTGGGACAATTTTATTTAGCTTTCATTTGGGATTGTATTATGTCCCAATTTCTCTTATAATTGTGTGCTTGGCGTGTTTATTGCTTTTTTTATTGATTTATTTTACTGCTTTCCTTACAACTTTTCTTTGCTGCTTTCGAATGCTCGCAATATGCTTTTTAATTAAATGCATTAATCGTGTGATATGAGAGATAGAATTTTATGAATCTAAAAACTCATTTATAATTAACTAAGACATAAATAAGAGTGAAGTTCCAAACACTATCTCTGGTTTAGACCATAGAGGTTAGATGACCTTTCCCAATTTCTTATAAATTGGGTGGCGACTACAAAATATCTCAAAAGTGCCTAAAGGTACCATGAGGCTAGATGAACTCCCCAATGTTCTATTGAGTAGGGATTCCAAGATGTCTCATGGCACCCAAGATCAAAAGACGCGAACTAATCCCTCAAGTCCTAAAAGCAGGTCTCGTAATGAGGGCCTTTGTAACAACCCAAGTTGGACCTAGTCAGAAATTGTGTGCTAAGTTGAGAATTTAAGGGTAATTGGTAATTTGGTGCATGAGGAATTGGGATAATAAGGACTTTATTGCAAGAAATTTTATTAATTATGTTTAGTGGAGGAATTATTTAGTGTGCATGTGGTGTATGGATGTAGGGTGTTTTGGTTTGGTAATCTAGCGGATGGTAAGTATGGTGCCATGGAGATATTTATGTAAGAGATTATATTGTGTAAGTGGAGTATGGTGCAAAGGATTTTTAAGTCAAAGTGGATTGTTTGGTTCTCTAGGATTGTGACAAGTGGACTTAGGTAGGTGAGCATCGAATGAAAAAGGAGGAGAGAGGCAAGGGAGGGCATATTTTTGTGAAGCTTCCCATGGAAGCTATTTCCTTCTCCCTTGTTTTTCATTTTTCCCCGTTCTCTCTCTCTCTCTCTCTCTCTCTCTCTCTTGCTTCCATTTTCTGCACTCATCTCCTTTCTCTTGTGTTTTCCTTGAGCTTGAGTTGGAATTCTGAGTTTTTGATCTGGGTTTTGAAGGTAAGTGGTATGGAATTCTTTAGTTGTTTCGGTTCTTCCCCTTCTCCTTTTTTTTTTTATTTTGATTGTGGAGCTTGGGTCTGATATATATATGTTCTTAGTTGGGTTTGTGCAAGAATTGGAGGGTTGTAGGAAGAAGAAAGGGAAAGATAAACTGGGATCGCAAGGGGCCGATTTGAAGCTGCAATTTCCAGGTTTGGGAGTGTTTTGCCATTGTTCTTCTCTTGGATCATTCTTTGTTATGCTTTAATTCTTAATAATCTTGAGTGTTAATTTTTATGTAAATGCATGTGTGTGATTAAGTGGAGTGCTGGTTTAACATGTTTCAAATTGTAATGATTGGTATGTTAATTTGGAGTGAAATAGTTGTGTCAAGGTAAAGCGTGCTTTATATGTTCTTGATGAATAATTGTGATTTCATGTTTAAATTTAAGTGTATATCATGTATGAGCATGTTTTATATACTAGGAAGTACCGAGGTAAGTGTTTGTGCATTTTGAATGGGTGAGTTTGAGGTTTGAGTTGTGAAGAGAACCGGAAGTGCAGATTTTGGGCAAATCTGGGTTCTGTCGCGAGCGCGACAGAGTGCGAATTTGGTCCCTTGTTCTTGGAGAGCCCTCTGTCGCGATCGCGACGTTGTCGCCAGCGCAACAGAGAGCTCAGTAGCCGATTCCTCAACGCTAGCATGCTGTCGGGCATACGAGGAGGAAGCGGCCGGTCTCTATCGCAATCGCGACATTGTCGTGAGCGCAACAGAGGTTGGTTTTATGTGGATCTGCTGAGCGTGCATCGTCGCGAGCGCACCTGTTAGCGCGAGCCCGCGACGGGGCACTCAGTATTCTATCGCGAGCGCGACACACGTCGCGATCGAGATAGAAGCCCTTCCTGCCTGCCCTATTTTCTGAATGTGATTCTTTTGTTCCACTTTGCATGGTTTCTCACTCTTGCTTGTGTTATATTTTGTGCCTTGTATAAGTATACGTTGATCGTTCTAATTCTGTATAATGATTGTGACATGTAAGAGTTTTGATTTCTGGCTCTAATGCTTTGGGTAGTATTTATTGCTATGATTAGTGTTTTGACTTGTGGGTTGGTCTTGTCAAGTGTTATGTTTAGAGTCAGTTAGTTGAGCCTGAAGTTTCGTTGTAGTGGATAGATAAGCATGCTTATAAAGGGTTTGAGTACAACTGTTTTGTCCGCCCCGTTTGGGCGAAGCGGTCGACCTCCGAGATGGTCATCTTTCGTGTAGCGATAAAATGTTTTGAGACTTCGGTCTCCCTTACTTTTCGATAAAACTCAGTGAAGTGGGTGATTGAGGCTCCGGTCTCTCACTTTTGATACTGTTTGTAGTATCCCCTATCACGAAGCGTTCTCGTATCCATAGCGAATGAAATTTAGGCTATTTTCGAGGTGTTGAGTTTTGCCTTGTAAAGTATTGTGTCTCTTTGAGTGACTTCAGTTGGTATAGTGGATTGTGTATCTTTATGTTTGATGATTGCTTAGTTTTGTTATTTATGTGTTGTGTATCCTTGTCTTCTGTTATATATTTTTTAATTGAGATACCAGTCAGTGGATGCTTATTTAAATATATGTATTTACATGACTTTTCTGTATAGTACTTTTTGTTTTGTTCCTCCCCACTAAGCGTTATCACTTAGCACGGGTTCTTGTCCCATGTAAGTGACAGGATTTTGGGAGTTTGCTCGTGTCGCACATCTGCAGGTCGGCCATGTAGGAGTAGATTTATTGTTTTGCTATCTCCTCCTTTAATTCTTTTAGGTATGTAGTATTCTTTTTGTATTGTAGCTTATGTAACTATTTGTAAGGATATGATGTAATATTTTTTAACTATATTGTATATAAGGATATCTTGATTATATGATATATAGTTTTCTGTTACTTTTGATAGTGAATGCTTCCGCTCAGTGTATGTATGTATGAATGTTGTGAGTGAGTGTCGGGTAGCGCGCCCTCCGTCGCCCTTCCAATGGGGGTGGCAGAGGGGATGTTACAGCCTTTGCTAGGTTCGGCACTCGTCACAATGGCGACTCCACTGGGGACTTCATTCTTGAAGCCTACTTTCACTCATTGTATGGAAGTGTTAAGGATAATCACCAGCCTAAGCCTAGTACCTCTTGGTATATCAAATGGAGACCCAATTGGTCGCTATGCTCATGATGAGCTAGACTTGTTGGCAGGGACCATGCTTGGGTAGCCCTAAAGTAACACAACCCTTGACCAAAGCCTCTGTAATGGCAAATAGAAACTTCCATTAGGTGACATGCTCCTTAATACGATGCTTGTGATGTGGGTCGTTGTGTATTAAACAAAGTCAAGCAAATTAAGTGGTCCCCTGTCAAAGGCTTTCATGCCCCGATAAGTTCACCTTAATTTAATTGAAGTGTCTGAATGCGTAATGGCCAAAACTCATACAAATGTACATTAGATAAGAAATGTTATGCTGTCGATTTTTCACTTAGGGTTCCCTGTTGACCCATGAACTACGCCCACCTAGGAAAGAAACCGCACTACCTTGTGTGTGGGAGAGATAAGGTTGGAAGGATCTATTTGCTTGCATGTGATTGTGGATGCTGCACCAACACGACCATGCATCTTTAGTGCCATTCATGCATCATGCTAACAAATTGAGTTTTTTAGCCATCATAGATTCATTCGAGTGGTCTAGGGATCCTAGTGAAAGGCTGATCAGGAATCCAGTAGCTGAGCTACCAAGGTTAGCGCTTACATCGGGTTCAGATTGGGATAGAAATTCAGACTCTTATCCGAAATAATCCTCTGGGTCAGTAATGGCAGTCTTACTGCGAGACACGGGTGCTTTGATAGCGTAAGATTTGGACAAGAGGTTTGAGGACTTTAAAAGGAAGATGCTGGCCTTGATGGGGAACCTTATTGCTCAAATGGCACCAAATGCTGGACAACCATTTGTAGCTCAGGCTAGGGAGCAAGTTGAAACACCTATTGTAGCGAAGACTCCCATAGCAACTGCTACTGTACAGTAATCAGTTGTCGAGCCTAGAGCGGTGGCACCAGCTGAGCAAAGAAGGATGAGGATTTTAGTTCCGAGGGATGACTTCTTAGGCGAAGAGTAGGATGAGCCGATAATCCCTCAAGCTGTGAGGTGTAGAGTCCCCAAGGTAGAGGACGACATGGTAAAGAAGATGGAAGAAAAGATTGAGGCTATCACACGCCTATTGTCAACCGGGAAGGGGATCAGCCCCGAAGATGTAGATCTGGGTCAGGAAGAGCTGCTGCCTCAGAGGTTCAAGATGCCGGATTTGCCAAAATTCGACGGTACCTCGGACCCTTCGGCACACATCAAGCAGTACGCCCTGATCATAAAGGGAACAGGGCTTACAAAGAAATAAAAGGTGGAGTACTTCTGCCTTAGTCTGACGGGGCCGACAGTCGATTGGTACCATGGGTTAGATAGGAGATCAAAGGAAGACTGGGATCTACTAACAAGGGAGTTTATGAGGCAATACGACTGTAATACCCGAATGGAAGTGACGCTAAAAGACCTTGAGCTGCTGCAGTAAAATGACTACCTTACTCGATGGAGGAATCGAGTTATGGAGATGAAGAGAAAACTCGACAAGTCGGATCAGATTAGGCTGTTCATCAGGAATACAAGCCCGTACTTGAGGGAAGGGCTTAAGATGAAAGGGCTTAAGGATTGGGAATCCTTGAAAGATATAGCCATAGAAGCCGAAGCAGTATACTTGGAAAAGATGGCCAGTAATGATAATTTCACTCGGAGGAACTATAGGCCTTAAGGAGGAGGTAAGTTGAGTAGCGCCGGAAGCAGCAATAATCGAGTGGGCAAGAAGTGGAAGTTTCAGCCACTGATGCGATAGAGACAGTACTCAAATTTGGGAAGGTCGTTATCTTGTGTTTTAGAGACACTGATGAAAGAAGAAAAACTTCAGCCATTGCCAGCCAGGCCGGCTAAGACTCATGGCCAGCCAAATCATAGGGGGGATCATTATTGTGCTTTTCACCACCACATCGGCCATCGCACTGACTACTGTGGAACTTTAAGGGACCGAGTCCAAGACCTTATCGACAGTAAATAGATTTCTAACCCCGAGAAGAGGGAAAAGAAAAAGAAAGCTGGGTATAATGTCGTTCCTCCGCTCGTTTTTATGATAGGTTCTAGTCTTCCGGAGTGGTATGTGCTAAAGGACCTTTATGGCAATGACTATGTGGTCGTTATCCGCCCTGAGTAGGGGGTTGGTGAAGAGGAACCTCAAGTTGGCATGATAGAGTGCTAGGATTCAACTTGTGAAAGCGAGGTTGAAGAAGACAAAGAGCCAGAGGATTTGTGGAACTCTATGGATGAAGAGGACGTACAAGAGGTGCAAGCTGTGACCCGGAGCGACAGGATAATTCCAGAGGTAGAGAGCCCTCAAGAACCAGCACCTATACTTGCAGAAAAGGAGCCCGAGGAGGATGGGTTAATAAAACAGTTGAAGAAAACGGTAGCTCAGATATCCATTTGGGATTTATTGAGGCAATCCCCATCACATAGGCAGAAGTTAGTAGAAGCCTTATGCGAGTCCACTGTTGCCACCACTATCTCACCATCTGAGTTATTGGATTTGGTTAAAGGAAGCTCGGGAGAAATTTTGGTTTATTCTGATGCAGATTTACCACTTGAGGGCCGCAAACACAATTGCCCATTATACATCAAGGCATAGATCAATGGCAAGCATACCGCCTGTGTGATGGTTGATGACGACTCTTCCATAAATGTATGCCCTTTGGTTGCGCTTCCAACTTTTGCTTTGAATGAAAACATGTTGAGTTGATCTGACCTGACCGTCACTGCCTACGACAATTCAAGGAGGCAAGCTGCCGGGACTTTCAAGGCACAACTGAGAACTGGGCTAGTTGAGATAGAAACTGAATTTGTCGTCCTGCCTATCCTAGCTAACTTCGCAGTGCTACTAGGGAGACCCTGGTTTCATAAGCTGGGAGGGATTCCGTCTACCCTCCACCAAATGATCAAGATCCCTTATGAGGGCTAGGTCGTGATAGTTAAGGTAGCTAGTGATAATCAAGTATCAGTCCTCGGGATTTCCAATCAGCCGTTTAGTGGGTTCCATGTGGCCTTGGTAAATGAAGAGGGTGGTTTAGTAGAGAGCCCTCAGGTTGTTGATAAGTGTCTAATTAATGTATTATTTAGTATATGTTTTGTATATGTTTAAGGAGTAAAAGTATGAAAATCTGTTTACCTTTCATGTTATTTGTCTAGTTTACTTGTTTTTAGGTATTTTTATGTGTGTATGGTGATTTAGGTGAAAAAGAGAAGAAAAGAACAGACAATGTAATACTCTTAACACTCTCATAACACTTTACTATACGTACGGTGACCGGAGACCGGATGTCTGAACTATCCTGTTGTACTAATGTCATTATGGTATGCTACAATACACAGTTCAGTGAAAATTTTTCGCGTTTAAAACCTTTTAACGATGAAGTAAGATAATCAATCTTAATACACTAGCTAATAAATAGTTTCATTACAAACTTAATCTTATCACACCTAAAACATAAATTCATAATATCCAAAGGACCATATACATGCCATGTCTATACTACTGTCTTCGTTACCTGCCAATTCTTCCAGTAAACTTTCATACATTAGCCACTTCACGTTTCCTATTTCTCATAACCTGCACGCAGTTAAAACACTACGTGCTGAGCATTAAAATGCCCAGTGGTGGATACATACCCTAAACTTTCCATCTAAAATTACTCATGCATGCACACATACACAAAATTGCTTATTAACCATTTTAGTTTATTTCTCATAATTATTACTAATTAAAATTTCTTCAATTTCTTTGACTATTATTGCTATTATAACCCTTAACGTTATACTTATTCATGTGTTATTCTTTTTTTTTTCTTTTTGAACATTTTACCTTAATTATGTATTAACATTTATCTTTTAAAATTCATTCAGTTATAGCATTTATTCATTATTCATTCTTAGATTTCTATTTCCATTACTTTTACTTTCTTAGTTACTTTACTTTTATATGACCTATTAATTTTCCTTGCACCATTCTCTCTTTATCATCATCAATTCTGTCATAATTTATTTACTTTCTATTGACTATATTTCTCATACATCCATGATCATTAGTTGATTATGATTATTCATATAGAACTTGCTTTATCATTTTATTTACAGAACAATCATTATTATTATTATCTATGATTATATATTTATTTCCAATATTTCCTTTCACAATTACTATTTATGCTTGTCCATTTTCTATGTTCCTATACTCATTTCTCTCATTTTTAATTAATTCATTTTCAACCATTATTAATGCTACCATTTATGTGATTATTTATTACTCTATATGCATAATTACTTATAATAACCATGTTATACGCATCACATTAAATAATTAACACTATCATTATTTTCTTACATTTAACAGTACTATAATTTGCAATATTATACAAATAACTACTATTGTTATCATTTATTGCTAATATTAACATTTTCATAAATATTTACTTTAATGTAGATATTAACACTAATATTGTTCTTATCATTTTTAGACCATTAATTTCCTCAATTTCCTTTTCACCATAAATTTAATATTTATTTTACCTATAATTTATACTTAATCTTTTTATTCACATTTTGTATTGTTCTTTTACAGTTTAATCTCCAGACCTTTATTACAGTTACAGTGTTATCATTCATTTAATTAATTATTACATATTTATTCATTCTATCCTTCCTATTTCTTTTATTAGCATAATACAATCAATATACATTTTAAATTCTTCTATTAAATTAACATTCCGATATTTATCCTTTTTATTTTCATTTTATTTTTACCTTGTCATTTTTAATTTCCAGTCCAATTTTTGACATACAAGTTGTCATTTTATCTAAACTATCAATTTATCATTAAATTCAATTTAAATTCTTCTTTTATCAACTTTTACATGTTTTATTAATATTGCCACTACCATTATTATTATTATTTTTATTATTACTCTTTAAGTCATTAATTTCTTCTTCCTTATTTATTTATTCAATTAATATTTATAATACTTTGCAATTATATTTTAACCTTTTGAATTATATTATTACTATCAATTTATCATTTAATTTTTAACTTTTCACTAAATTACAATAATACCCTTTTCTTACCATTTATATAATCTTGCCATTAAATAACTTTATTATTACCTTTATTTCATTATTTAGCATGCAAATTACCAATTAGACCTTACAATATTATTCTAATGCTAATTTACTCTTATGCTAATTTACTCTTAAGTCCTTTTTAATTTTATTCAAATTGTAATCTTACTCTTTAATTACCATATACTTACAAGTATACCGTGAAGATTATTTCTTTCTTACTTTTCACATTCATTCCATTTCTTATGTGTAAAATTTCCATTTAATCCTTAAATGTCATTTTGGTATCAATTTACCTTTTTAATCCTTAATTCATTAATATCTTTACTTAATTTAATATTTAGACACATATAACTCTATATCTTCTCTTTTTTTAAATTCATTCTTTACATAATTATTATTTTGCCCCCTGTTACTTTAAAATCTTTACATTTTAGTCCTTCTTTATTCCATAATCCTTTATTTATATTCATTCACTTATTTAAATTCATTTTCTATTATTTTGACATACAATTTATTATTTAATCCTTAAATACCATTTTTGTGCCATTTTACATTTGAGTCCTTATACTATTATCAATTTACTTACTTTACTAAATCAGTTTCTATTTTCCCTTATTAATCTTATTAATTATTAAATTTACACTTTTCCTCTTTTTATCATTTAATTTCCTCAATATTATTAATTATTCACAAATAGGTCCTTTATTACTCTATTTCTCATTTAAATTTCCATTTACTTACTTCAATTCATTTCTTTAACAGTTTAAAAATCCATTTTCATAATTTTTCCCTAGTGTCAATCCAGTAGAAATCTCTGAATCGGATACACGGGACGTGGATCCCACAGATCCACTATATACATTTTAGAGTGATTCCGAGGAATCACCCATACATTCCATTTCACATTCCATTTCTTTTCATTTTACATTTGAACATTTGAACATTCCAACATTTAGTAGACCATCATTGGCCTACTTAAGCGAGTCGTCATAACTCGTACCGCGGTGTGGAATCCCTATGGCTAGCCAACTATATCCTGAACTAGATTACTACTAGACTACTACTAAGGGCAATTAAATCATTCATTCACTTTATTTTCCATTATAACAATCACTTAAAATAAATCATATTATTAATTAACAAAATATTCCATTTAACCAACATTTCCCATTAACATGCAATTCACTCTTTTTCTACTAATACATTCTCATTTCATTATTCCATTAATTCAAATATCATTCATGTCATGATTTCATAATATACTACATATGTTATAATTTTAATCATTAACATAATACATTATTATACTCTAAAATATTCATTTTTGTTCAATTAATTTCAAATAAATTAACATACACTCATTTTACATTATATGTTCATTTTATGTCAAAATATTTAACAATTTTCCATTTAACACTATAATAACCCTAAGGTTACCATTCGGCCTACCCTTATACTTTATATTCTATTTTTCTTTTTTACTCAATTATCATTCATTTAACTACAATATATTTAAATTAATATATAATTACATTTAATTTTCATTAAATCGTCAATTTTACTTAAATTATACTTAGAAATCCATTCGGCTCAATTAATCTTTCTCTTCTTATATTATTTTATTTTATTTTTATTCTTTCTTTTCTTATTTAGTCATATTTCATTTCATTTAGTCTAAATATGCATTTTAATTGCATTTTATCATAACATATATTTAATAACATGATCATTCCAACCATAATTTCATTAAAGCTACTAATTTAATTTTATTTCCATTATGAACATAATGTACTACTTTACTCTAAAATATTCATTTTTAATTAATAAATTCTAATTAAATTACTATATACTCAATTTTTAATTTTTACTCATTTTATGCCATATTATCAACTAAGTTACACAATTAACTTAATTTTCAATATAAACATAATATACTAATTAATTCTAAAATATTCATTTATACATAATAAATTCCAAATAAATTATCATACACCCAATTAATGTCCTATATTCGTTTTATGCTTTTAAACTTAGTAAATTAACCAATTTGACTATAATTTCTCCATGTTAACCACTCGGCCAACTCATAATTTTACCATTAAAAATTCTATTCCACCCACTTATTCTTATTTAAACCAATTAACATCTTAATTAACATGTATACTTTGTCAATTTACAAATATACCCTAATATTCTTAGGTATATTATTCGGCCACCCTTTGATTTCCACTCTATAATTTATTTATTTTTCAATTAACTCTCCAATTCATCATTTCTAACATCATAAATCATTATTATCACATTTATTTCAATTATACATGCATAAATCATACACACACCATATAAACATAAACTAAAAACATGCAAAATAAATGGAAAGGATGGGATATTGTATCCACTAACCTTAGATTCACTTTCTCCACTCCTTAATCCCCTTTTCCTTTGCCTTAGACCCTTGAAACACCACCATCTCTTCATACTTCCTCATTTTAGGACATAACTTGAACACTTGATTTTTTTATTCCCACTTATTGCACTCCAAATGAGCTTTTGAGACCACCATTAATGAAAAGAGGGGCTGACAATTATTTGTAATTGTTTAATTTGATGCAATTAATTTAGAAAGTAGAAGAGAATTCAAGATTTCTTTGGGTGGAAGTGGATACGGCTAGAATGGGGAAGAGAAATGAAGAAACTTCAAGAAAACTACAGATTTTCCCACTATATATAGGCATTCTAGATGGGTTGGGCTTGGTCCACCCAGTTGGGCCAACCCAATTAAGCCCATTTAGTTATTAAGCCCATTTTTCACTCCAAAAATTATTTTCTTCACTTCTCAAGTTCAATTCCTCTCCAAATTAATTCCATAATTCATAAAATATATTTATTAGGCTCTCCATAAAATTTCAGCCCAATCGGAGACTGTTTTTCGGTCCGATAATTTCGTACCAGTTCGATAATTCAGTTTTCTGTCTTACCGTAAAATTAATTTTTCAATACCATTTAATTCTTCATAATTTTTTAAGTAAATCCATACTTTCAGATAATTTTTGAGAGGTCATTTACTATCTTAAAAGTCCAGTCAAATCAAAAGTCAACTCTTTTACTATTAGAAACGGGTCGGACTTTTTCTTATTTTTGACTTTTTGAGACCTATTTGACCTCATTTTTTGTCCAAATTTTACCACCAGACTCCTTATAACTTGTAATTTCTATTGGTACAATAAAATATTTTTCGCCGACGGATGGCACTGTTCACCTCGGTATCACTATTCACAGCCCAGAATCATTATTCACGAAAGTAGCTATTTTGGGCCATTACAGACAAGACCAAGGTTATGCGCGAATCGTGAAGTGGGGTTAAGAGTCGTGAAGAGCCAGAGGAGAAAAGAAAGAAGAGCGAAAGAAGAGAATGAGCTGTGAGGAGTATGATCACGAGTCGTGAAACTCAATCACGACTCGTGACTATGCAGAGAGACCAGCGCAGCGAGGAAAGAAAAGAGAAGAGCAAAAGGAGAAGAGGCCGAGACGCGAGCTAAGGTCACGACTCACACGCAGGGCCACGACTCACACGCAGTCCATCATGAGTGGTGAAAGGCCAGAAAGAAGCAGAGAGGCAAGAAAGAAGAAAAAGAAGGAAAAGAGCGAGTCCGTGTTCTGTCGCGAGCACGATAGAACTAGCCGTCAGTTTTTCCCTGAAAAGTCATCTGAAAAGGCACCTCTTTCTCCCAACAATTGCAACCATTTGAAGGGACATTTCCAAGGGACACAATCTTTAGAATTTTATAAATATCAACGTTAACTGTAATTTTAGGATATATAATTTAGTGAGAATTTTTATTAAGTAATTTCTCTAGTTTTGAAGAACTGTTTTCTGTAGTTGGATTTACTTAGTTTATTTTCATGTTTTGAAGAAGAAGACCAAGGAGAAGAAGAATTTTTACAAGGGTTTGAGAAAAGGGTTGAAAGATTTCTTTCTCATTACTCTCATCTATTACTTCTTATCTATAAATCAAATGAATATTATTTGAGAACTTGAATATTATTGTTATTTTCCATTTCCATCTAAATTAGTATTCTTTTAATGTTGAATTTTCTATTAGTATTTTTATGCATCATCTTTATAAGTAATTGTTTAATTGAAAGATAAATTCTTACTTACATCTAATGGAAGTTCATCACTGAAGTATTATTTGAGAAATCATAATATTAAATGGTTGTTATAGGTTGGTGTTTATTCCTGAAATTTGCATGCATAACTGTAACACCCCCTACCCATACGTAGGCGAACCCATCCAGATAGGAGTAAGATGCCGTAGGAGCAGGGGTGTCGCACCAAACAGAACAAGGCCAAGCAAACATTCATCCATAATAAACATACGGAATACAACGGAAATTAAAACTTTAAAGAAACAACAACCGATCATACTTTAATATAACAAAATCATTACAATAATATTCTGATTAATTGCCCAAACAAAAGAATTACATTTCCAAAATAAATAGAGCGGAAGCTTACAAAATTACTTATACAATGAGAGTTCTATTACAAAAAGAATCAACATAACTATTACAAAAATAGCCCTAACACTAATCCCTTCTGTGTTGGCTTGACTGGCGGCAACTCTCCCAAAGCAAAACGCCTTCCGCACCTACACGGATAAAAACCGTGCTAAGTGATAACGCTTAGTGAGGGACACACAACAAAAGAGTGGATGGCCATTCACAATAGTCGTCAAAGCATAACACATACGATATGACATATGCGGATAATCATCTCAGATATAATCAAACTTGCAGAATAAAGACATACATTCAGAAGCTCATATCCACATTCATATACATATAAACTGATTTTTCATACTTATCATGCTCATTCGGATATCACATTCTGATAATCATATCGAAGCAAACCAAAGCAAACAGAACACCTGCTAACTTACAATAGTGGATAACGAGTATACAGACAGCAACTTACGGGTACGAATCGAATACAGACAGTACCTTATGGGTACGAATCGAATAACCATTTATATTATCACATTTAAAACAATTTTTTGGAGGGACCTTAAATAAGATCCAAAATTCATAAGGGCTCGCAAGGAACCAGAAGGGGACTTGATCGGGGTCCAAACAGAACCGAGGCTGCAGCTAAAAGACTCTATTAGGCATGCCTAACTATCTACTAGATTGACTCTCACAGGTCATACATAAAGAAATTCACATATTGAGTTCATAACTTAAGGTAATAAATGACCCATTCCGGAATCAACTAGCATTCAATAATTGATAGGGCAAAAATACCAATTTATGATATAAGATAAATAAAATAACACTAAATCATATTTAAAACCAATCATAAGTGAAAAAGGAGTGAAAACGAAGAGAACCAAAAATCATCAAAATTGGGGAACAGAAGCGTTTTACACGGCGGTATAGCCAATCCATACTGCCGCGTAAGACACCTTACACGGGGGTATGGTATAGTCCATACCGCCGTGTAACATGCCAAACACAGAGCTGGGCAGAAGCATTTTACACGGGGGTATGGGTAATCCCATACCATCGAGTAAAATGTCCAGATCAGCTCCCCAGAAGAAGTCTCACGATTCACACGGTGGTAAGGCCCTCCATACCGCCGTGTGAATCACCAAATTTCCAGATTTTTGCGGAGTAACAACCCAATTTCAAAACCAAACAAACACATTTCCAAAACTCACACATTCAAACCATAAAATCAACCCATAAAACTCACCTTCCAGCTCCACATTCAAGTACCACATGCAATAAACATACTAAATCATTCAATCCATCCAACCAATTCAAATCCACAATCTAACAAATTCACATATGCGTCAACCATCAAAATCACCATCTCAAAATCACAAACTAAAATCTTAACTCAACATACTCAAACCTCAAAGCATTAAACCATCATACAACTCATTATAACTCCACAAACCAAATAAATTTCCAGAATTTCATCCAAAGAGCAAAAATCACAAAAATGCATAAATCACAAAAACTCCCAAACCTAATCACTTAGTGCCACTTCCCAACGCCTTCTCCTTTCCTTTTGGATCGCGAGGAGGCTCCACTAACACCCAAAACACACAACCCAAATAAAGACAAACCAAACATCAAACCCTAGACCACAAATATAGAAGAAGAAGATGAAGGAGATGAAGATGAAATACAACAAACTTACATAAATGAGTTCAGAAATGATCAATCCCCACTAAGAACACTTGAATCCAAGCTTAGGCCACACTATACAGTGAAGAAGAGGAAGAAGAGCAGTAGAGGGAGGAGAGAAACGGGAATGAGATGGGGAAATCTGATTTTCCCTTTTCTCTTTCTCCTTCTATTTACTCTTTTCCTAACCCTAGCCATGTGTCAACTCCCCATTGGTGGGATTTGTTCATTCACACCCTCTAAGCATGCAATACACCACACATAAGACCTCCCTCACTAAAACACACCCTACTAAGATATTCTCATGCACACACTATTACAACCCAACTTACTCACTCACATCCGATAAATATGTGAGCAACAAACCCAAATGCAACCCAACTAATTCACACCCTAATATCACATATGCACCCACACACTAGCATAACCCCAAAACACGCTATCTACCCAAAATACCCTTGTCACATGCCAAAACACATACAATGCACATGCACAAACATGACCCAAACTTCTAGGGGGCAAATGGGGTGTGACAACTCTCCCCTACTAATAAGAATTTCGTCCTCGAAATTCTCACCTAAACTGAACAAATACGGATGCTGAGCCCTCATGGTTACCCCTGGTTCCCAAGTAGTTTCTTCAATTTTGTGGTGATTCCATAATACTTTGACCAACGGAACTTTCTTACTTCTCAGTTGCCGTACTTCCCGAGCTAAAATGGCCTGCGGTTCTTCATCATAAGAAAAATCTAGTTGCACTTGTACATCTTGAACTAACAGAACATGCGAAGGATCTGATCTGTATCGACGAAGCATCAAAACATGGAAAACGTCATGCAACTTCGCCAACTCCATCGGTAAAGCCAACCTATAGGCTACCGGACCAACCTTAGCTAACACGCCATACGGTCCAATAAATTGAGGACTAAGCTTGCCTTTCTTACCAAACCGTAACACTTTTCTCCAAGGTGAAACCTTAAGAAAAACTTTGTCCCCGACTTCAAATTGAACATCTTTCCTCTTAAGGTTAGCATAGGACTTCTGTCGATCTTTAGCCGCCTTCAAATTTCGCTGCACAACTCTGATCTTTTCCTAGGTGTCCCTAACCAACTCTGCCCCAATAACTAAACGCTTGAATAACTCTATCCAACAAACTGGAGTCCTACACTGACGACCATACAAAGCTTCATATGGGGACATACCGATGCTCGCCTGATAACTATTATTGTAGGCAAACTCCATAAGCTGCACATATCTGTCCCAACTACCCAAAAAACCCAATGCACAAGCCCGCAACATATCCTCTAAGATCTGAATGACCTGCTCTGGCTGACCATCTGTCTGAGGATGGAATGCCGTATTGAAGTTCAACTTGGTACCTAAAGCTCTTTGCAATTTTTGCCAAAATTTCGAAGTGAACCTTTGGTCCCAATCTGAGACTATAGATAATGGCACTCCATGCAATCTGACTACCTTATCCACATAGATACTGGCTAACCTATCCATCAGATAATCCACTCTAACTGGTAGAAAATGAGCTGACTTCGTAAGCCGACCCACTATTACCCATACGGAGTCGTGTTTCTTCTAAGTCAAAGGCAAACCAGATACAAAGTCCATGGCGATATCATCCCACTTCCACTCGGGAATGGATAAAGGTGTGAGCAATCCCGAAGGAACTTGATGCTCAGTCTTTACCTGCTGATATGTCAAGCACTTAGACACAAAATCCATAATATCCCTCTTCATACCGGACCACCAATAAAACTGCTTCATATCCCAATACATCTTCTCATTACCGGGATGCATAGTGAAAACTGTAGTGTGTGCCTCACTCAAAACCTGTTTCCTTAATTCCTCATTCTCAGGCACACACAAGCGATTTCTATACATAAGCACCCCATCCAGAACTGAAAACTCCGACTGCTTACCAGAACTAACCTCTTGCACAACCCGTTACAACCTCTCATCATCCTTCTGAGCATTTACAATCCTCTATCTCAAAGTAGGCTTCACTCTCAACTGAGCAACCAAAGCCCCATCTGAATTAAATCTCCGCCTGAACCGCTTTAAGAACAAAGCAGAAATCGACTTCCGACTCAAAGTATCATTGACCACATTGGCCTTACCCAGGTGGTAATCCAATATGCAGTCGTAGTCCTTAAACAACTCTAACCAATGGCGCTACCTCATGTTTAACTCCTTCTGCTAAGGAGATACTTCAAGCTCTTATGGTCCGTAAAGATCCTACACTTCTCCCCATACAGATAATGCTGCCAAATCTTCAAAGCAAAGATCATAGCCGCCAACTCTAAATCGTGCGTCGGATAATTCCTCTTATGTGGCTTTAATTGACGGGAAGCATAAGCCACAACCTTTCCCTCTTGCATCAAAACACAACCAAGACCGACACCCGAAGCATCACTATACATTACAAACTCCTTACCCGAGATGGGTTGAGTTAGTATAGAAGCCTCGACTAGCAACTTCTTCAACTGCTCAAAACAAGCCTGATACTTATCCGACCACTCAAATCTGACTCTTTCCTCAACAATCTCGTCATCGGAGCAGCAATAACTGAGAAACCTTCACAAACTGATGATAGTAACCCGCCAAACCAAGAAAACTCCTCACTTCTGGAACATTCCTAGGCACTTTCCAATCAACAATCGCCTCAATCTTAGACGAATCAACTTGAATACCCTTAACCGAAATAATATGCCCCAAGAATGACACTTCCTGAAGCCAAAAGTCACACTTACTAAGCTTGGCAAACAACCGATGCTCTCTCAACACTTGCAAAACTAATCGGAGATGCTCCTCATGCTCACTCTCATCCTTTGAATAAACCAAGATATCATCTATGAACACTACTACAAATCGGTCAAGATATGGCCTGAACACTCGATTCATCAAATCCATGAATGCCGCAGGTGCATTGGTCAAACCAAACAGCATCACTAAAAACTCATAGTGGCCATACCTAGTCCGAAATGCAGTCTTAACCACATCTGCATCCTGAACTCGTAGCTGATAATACCCTGACCGAAGATCAATCTTTGAAAAGACTCCTGCACCTCTAAACTGATCAAACAAATCCTCGACTCTAGGCAAGGGATACTTGTTCTTCACTGTGACCTTATTAATTTGCCTATAGTCGATACACATTCTCATAGAACCATCCTTCTTCTTAACAAACAGAACCGGAGCACCCCATGGAGATATGCTGTTTCTGATAAACCCCTTATCCAATAGCTCTTGTAGCTGAGTTTTGAGCTCTCTCAACTCTACAGAAGCCATCCGATAATGTGCTTTTGATATAGGCAAAGTACTCAGTACTATCTCTATGGACAACTCCACTTCTCTCTCAGGAGGCAAACCAGGTAACTCTCTCGGAAACACATCCCCAAACTCTCGAACAACCGGGATATCCTCAATCCTAACTTGATCCCGCTTGGAATCCAACACCACTGCCAGAAATGCCTCACAACCCTTCCTAATGAATCTCTTAGCATGCATTGCAAAAATTACATTATTCAAAGAACTAGCACCCAAACCTTTTATAATTACAGAAGATCGATCTCTATCCCGAAGCACGGCTGTTTTCTTATGACAATCAACCACAGCCCGATGCTTACCCAACCAGTCTATACCCAAAATCAAATAAAACTCTCTGAAAGGCAACTCAATCAAATTTGCTGGAAACACAACTCCCTCAACCAACAGAGAACAATTCCTATACATTCTACTCACATTGACACTATGCCCTAAAGGACTGGTCACACATATCTCATAGTCTAACTAGTCTACATCATGCAACTTATCGCTTAACTTATCAGTGCACAAATATGAGTGTGTAGAACCAGGGTCAATTAGAGTATATAATTCAATGTCATGGAGTAGAAACTTACCAGCAATCACATCAGGCGCATCTTGCTCCTCCCTTGCTCTCACAGCATAATCTCTGGCTGGAACAGGTAACGTCAGATGCAACTCCCTCTCTAGGTCGACCGCCTCGACCTCTACCTCTGCCTCTACCACGGGCAGCTTGCGTGACATTCGAACCAACTCTGCTGGCTTTTCTCTGAGCACCCAAATCCTCATTCAACCTCGGACAGTTGGCCAAAAAGTGTTTAGTGCTCCCATATCTAAAACGCCCACCTCTGAGCCACCTACACTCACCCCAATGAGGCTTACTGCAATGAGAACACACAGGCATCGACTCAGTCCTACCACCAGCACTGCCTCTACCAGAACCAGACACCACTGCTGAACCCTGTCTTCTACCTCTAGTAGCCGGGGCTGCAGATGACTCATACTGCGGGTTCCTTGATCTCTTACCTGAGGATGAAGAAGATGAACCACCACGAGAAGGATTCCTCCTCTGAGCTCTCTCTCTCAGTACTAATTATGATCTCTCAGCCCTAACAGCAGCTTGCACAATCTGATAATACCCCACTCCTAGAGTACCCATCAAAGAAATCAACATCGCCCGCAGTAACTCATTCAAACAAGCCTCAAAATGCCTACACCTGAATTCCTCTGTCAAAATACCCTCTAGTGCATACTTCACTAAACGGTTAAATTCCTTCTCAAAATCAGATACAGACATCGCTCTCTGCTTCAAACTCAAGAACTGAGCCCACTTAGCATCCTTGTATGTCTGAGTCACATACTTACTTGTGAACTCTCTTTCAAAGAAATCCCATGGAACCGAATCAC
Organism: Excoecaria cochinchinensis; assembly: GCA_947683425.1. NCBI lineage: Eukaryota > Viridiplantae > Streptophyta > Magnoliopsida > Malpighiales > Euphorbiaceae > Excoecaria > Excoecaria cochinchinensis. The sequence goes on along the minus strand of CANTUQ010000097.1, from coordinate 4,070,518 downwards.
ACAAATGAGGATGCCTACAAACCAACTCCCACTATTCATATGCAAACCCTTGTAGCAAAGCCACTGCACACTCCACTCGCTGATCAGGAGGACACTAAACCTCCCTCAAAGCATGCTTCACCCTATCAATCCATTTCTCAGCCAAATCTGACTCATCCAAACCCGTTCCATAGAAGTCTTCTGCAACCGCTCTTCCCATACTCTCAGTAGGAGCCTTAGGGGCTGTCACTCTCTCCAAGACTTGAGCCATGTCCTGAGATAGCTTAAACATAGCTTCAAAGGGCATCGCTGCAGCCTCGGGCTGCACCCTAGTAGGTTGAGCCGACCCAGAAATCGAAGGATCAGCAGCTTGAGGATTCACGCTTTCAGCTGACCCCTTAAGTGACCCTCGAACAGAATTGGAATCCATCTAAAAGAGAGACAAAGACAACTGCATCAGCCAACACAGTGCTAGACATATACGCATCTATACACAATAACGATAACAAAACACCCAGAAACGCCTAAACCTAGGCTTTGATACAAAAAACTGTAACACCCCCTACCCATACGTAGGCGAACCCATCCGGATAGGAGCGAGATGCTGTAGGAGCAAGGGTGCCACACTAAACAAAACGAGGCAAAGTAAACATTCATCCACAATAAACATACGGAATATAGCAAAAATTAAAAATTTAAAGAAACAACAACTGATCATACATTAATATAACAAAATCATTACAATAATATTTTGATCAATTGACTAAACAAAAGAATTACATATCCAAAATAAACAGAGCGGAGGCTTATAAAATTACTGATACAATGAGAGTTCTATTACAAAAAGAATCAACAAAACTATTACAAAAATAGCCCTAACACTAATCCCTTCTGTGTTGGCTTGACTGGCGGCGACTCTCCGAAAGCAAAACGCCATCTGCACCTCCACGGATAAAAACTGTGCTAAGCGATAACGCTTAGTGGGGAACACACAACAAAAGAGTGGACGGCCATTCATAATGGTTGTCAAAGCATAACACATACGATATGACATATGCAGATAATCATGTCAGATATAATCATACTTGCAGAATAAAGACATACATTCAGAAGCTCATAGCCACATTCATATACATATAAACTGATTTCTCATACTTATCATGCTCATTCGGATATCACATTCTAATAATCATATCGAAGCAAACCAAAGCAAACAGAACACCTGTTGACTCACAATAGTGGATAATGAGTATACAGATAGTATCTTACGGGTACGAATCGAATAACCATTTATATTATCACATTCAAAATAATTTTTTGGAGGGACCTTAAATAAGATCCAAAATTCATAAGGGTTCGCGAGGAACCAGACAGGGACCTGATCGAGGTCCAAACAGAATTGAGGCTGCAACTAAAAGACTCTATTAGGCATGCCTAACTATCCACTAGACTAACTCTCACAAGTCATACATAAAGAAATTCACATATTGAGTTCATAACTTAAGGTAATAAATGACCCATTCCGGATTCAACTAGCATTCAATAATTGATAGGGCAAAAATACCAATTTATAATATAAGATAAATAAAATAACACTAAATCATATTTAAAACCAATCATGAGTGAAAAAGGAGTGAAAACGAAGAGAACCAAAAATCATCAAAATTGGGGGACATAAGCGTTTTACACGGCGGTATGGCAAATCCATACCACCGTGTAAGACACCTTACACGGGGGTACGGTATAGTCCATACCGCCATGTAACATGCCCAACACGGAGCTGGGCAGAAGCATTTTACATGGAGGTATGGGTAATCCCATACCGCCGTGTAAAATGTCCAGATCAGCTCCCAGAAGAAGTCTCACGATTCACACGGTGGTAAGGCCCTCCATACCGCCGTGTGAATCACCAAATTTCCAGATTTTTGCAAAGTAACAACCCAATTTCAAAACCAAACCAACACATTTCCAAAACTCACACATTCAAACCATAAAATCAACCCATAAAACTCACCTTCCAGCTCCACATTCAAGTACCACATGCAATAAACATACTAAATCATTCAATCCATCCAACCAATTCAAATCCACAATCTAACAAATTCACATATGCATCAACCATCAAAATCACTATCTCAAAATAACAAATTAAAATCTTAACTCAACATACTCAAACCTCAAAGCATTAAACCATCATACAACTCATTATAACTCCACAAACCAAATAAATTTCCAGAATTTCATCCAAAGAGCAAAAATCATAAAAATGCATAAATCACAAAAACTCCCAAACCTAAATCTCCTTAGCTCCTAATCACTTAGTGCCACTTCCCGACGCCTTCTACTTTCCTTTTGGATCTCGAGGAGGCTCCACTAACACCCAAAACACACAACCCGAACAAAGACAAACTAAACATCAAACCCTAGACCACAAATATAAAAGAAGAAGATGAAGGAGATGAAGATGAAATACAACAAACTTACATAAATGAGTTGAGAAATGATCAATCCCCACCAAGAACACTTGAATCCAAGCTTAGGGCACACTATAGAGTGAAGAAGAGGAAGAAGAGCAATAGAGGGAGGAGAGAAACGAGAAAGAGATGGGGAAATCTGATTTTCCCTTTTCCCTTTCTCCTTCTATTTACTCTTTTCCTAACCCTAGCCATGTGTCAACTCCTCGTTGGTGGGATTATTTTATTCACACCCTCCAAGCATGCAATACACCACACACAAGACCTCCCTCACTAAAACACACCCTACTAAGATATGCTCATGCACACACTATTACAACCCAAGTTACTCACTCACATCCTACAAACATGTGAGCAACACACCCAAATGCAACCCAACTAATTCACACCCTAATATCACATATGCACCCACACACTAGCATAACCCCAAAACACGCTATCTACCCAAAATACCCTTTTCATATGCCAAAACACATACAATGCACATGCACAAACATGACTCAAATTTCTAGGGGGCAAATGGGGTGTTATAATAACCCTCTAATTCATTAATAAAAATTGTGAGTTAGAATTATAAATGTATGTTTTGGGCATTCTAATTTATGTTGAGAGAGTAAATTGGAACTTTATTCCAACTTGGCTTGCTAGAGAGATTAAATTTATATTATTTGATGGAATCAAGTTTTATAATTTTTAATTCTTCATTTTATGTTTTATCTTCTTTGATTAACATGAAATAGGTTTAATTAGTTTATATAATAAAGTAGTTTAGATTTAACTCACAAGTAACGATCATTGTAAATAAGATTAAAATTGAGTAGTAATAGTGTGTAATATTTAGCACATTCCTCGTGGGATCGACATCTTTTGTACTATAATCGGTACACCGTATGCTTGCGGAAATTAGCATTTAGAAATAACCCAACAAGTTTTTGGTGCCGTTGCCGAGGAATGATGTTTTATTTGTTGCCATTGTGAAACTTGATTTATGATTTTTGATTACAATATTTTATTTTATTTTTTTTATTTATTTGTTTAATTGACTTATTTTTATTTTGTGTTATTTTTACAGGATTTGATAAGTTCATGCCTAGTACTAGAAGTTCTCAAGAAGAGCTTGAACCTTTAAATCCTGAAATAGAGAGATATTTGTCAAGTAACAGAAAATCAAATAAAAAGAAGAATAAGAATAAGAGACCAATAATGGCTGAAGAGGAAAATCCTCCAAGGTTGATGAATTTTGCTACACCCGCATTGAGTGGTGCTCAACAAGGTGTGGTAAGGCCTACGATAAATGCTAACCAATTTGAGATTAAACCTTCTCTTTTGCAAATGATTCAAAATAGCATTCAGTTTTATGATTTGGCAAATGAGGATCCTAATGTTCATTTGGTAAATTTTCTAGAGATATGTGATACTTTTAAAATCAATGGATTTTTAATGATGCAATTAAGCTTAGACTTTTTCCTTTCACTTTGAAGGATAAGGCCAAGGCTTGGTTGAATTTATTAACTAGAGGATCAATAACAACTTCGGACCAATTGGCCCAAGCATTCTTATCAAAATACTTTCCTCTAGCCAAAACTGCCAAAATCATTAAAGATATTACAACTTTTTTGCAACTTGATAATGAGTCTTTGTATGAAGCATGGAAAAGATTTAAGGAATTGCAGTGAATGTGTCCACATCACAACCTTCCAAGGGAGCTATTGATGCAAACCTTCTATAATGGGTTGAATCCTACCACAAGAGGTACCATAGATGTTATAGCTGGAGGTTCCCTGATGAGGAAAATAACTGAAGCAGCATTTGAGCTATTGGAAGAAATGTCCATGAATAACTGTATGTGGCCTACTGAAATAGTAAGGGAGTCTAATAATTCTAATGCCAGGGGGGTACATTCATAGACTCTATTGTTGCTTTGCAAGCTTAAATTGAGGCTTTGACTCATAAGGTTAATAGCCTAAGTATGGGAGGTAATTTATCAAATGCATGCAATATTTGTGGTCAACAAGGGCATGTTAGTGGAAATTGCAATTTAGAAATGGTTAGTAAAGAGGAACAAGTTAATTTTGTCCAAGGACAAGGGCGTGGGAACCCATATTCTAATACCTATAACCCTGGTTGGAGGAGCCATCCTAATTGTTCATGGGGAAATAATAATAACAACCAAAATAGAGGTGTGGGAAACCAACAACCACAAGATAGATTTGGAGTTTTTGAAGGAAAAATTGATAAATTCATTGAGGAGATAAATTTTAAGATGAGTGCTCAAGATAAAAATCAGAAGAAGCTTGAAGCAAAAGTTGACCAAATCACTAATAATCATGCCTCATCTATTCATAATCTTGAGGTTCAATTGGGCCAACTAGCAAGTTCTTTGCCATCTAGAAGTCTAGGATGTCTTCCAAGTAGAGGGCACATTAAACCATAATATTTTATCTCTTATATAGGTTACTTAAATAGTATGTTATTTAGGTTGTTTATATTTTATGTGATTGTATGTCAATTTGTTAATTTAATGTTATATTGTGAATTTTTATATTTCTAACACACTTTGTTTTTGTTCCATAAGTCAAATTTGTTAAAAAAAAATGCAGACGTGATATTCTGTTGCGCGCGCAACAACAATCGCGAGTGCGATAGAATGTACCAAGATTGTACTTGAGGCCTCTGTTGCATTCGCGGTGAGCATCACGATCGCAACAAAAGGCGATGCTAGCAAGGTATCCGACTCGTGATGTTAATTCACGAGTCGTGAGAAGATTGACTAGGTAAGTGAGGTGCTTCACGAGTCATGAAGTTGCCTCACGACTCGTGAAGCGTGATGGGAGTCAGGTACATTCTCAATTTTTCTTGTATTTTATTATTTTACTTATTATTTTTCTCTTAATTTGGCTTTGTTTTCTTTCTCCTCAGATTTCTATGTCTTAATTTCAATTAAATTAATTAATTTAACCCTTAACCCTTAAAACATAGGAGTAGAAATTAAAGAGGGAAATTTTAATTTCAAAACCCTAAAACATCGTGACTTTTCGTATTCTTTTTTTTCACTTAACGTTTCACTTTCCCCTCTTTCTATTTTTCGCCCCTGTATTGTGTTTACCGTCACGAGTCGCACCCCTTACCCGACCTTTCATCTCCTTTATTTCTTCTCCTTTCACAAATCACCTTCATAATTTAACACTCTGTTTTTCTTTCCATTATTCTTTCTCTTCATACCAGCATTCTTGTGTGATTTTAATTCTCTTTACTTACCTTTTTTTTAAAACTTAGCATTTTGTTTTCTCTTCATTGTTCTTTTCTCTTAGCTGTCAGTACTTTGTTTCATTTTATTTCCTTTTCTTTTATTTTTATTTTTTTTTCATTTCGGTACTCTATTTTTTTTGGTTCCTTCGGCATTTTCCCACCAATAAATTCAAATATTCTCTGTCTTCCTATAATCTCTGTTTAACAAACACAATGGTCAGAACAAAAAACCCATCCATATCACGCAATGAACAAGCAAGGCAGGAGGTTGAAGATGGAGATATCTCTGCCACATTTGGTGCTAGTTTTTCAATCTTTTCCATAGATGAAGGTAGCAAATTTCTTACCCTTCAAGACAGACCATTTTCGCAATGTAAGTATTTTGCATCATCTCTCCTTGAACAGGTAGGCATGCTAGATACTATAAATGAAATGTTGTCGTTTTGTGGCTTCCTTAGATTTACTAATATGCATGAGGATATTTATCCTAATTTAATGCTTGAATTTTATACCACTGTGCAAAGGAATGAGGATAATGAATATTGGTTAGATTTTCGATTGGATGGAAAAGCTCACACTCTGACTTATTCTATGATTAATCGCATGTTTGGGTTTTCTCAGACTGGTTTATTTGATCCACCAAAATCTTTTAAAACTGATGCATTTTGGACATTTTTAACTGGTTTGCAAACACCATATAGAGCTAAAGATGCTAAATCCATATTTATCAAAGATTTAAAATATTGACTTTTGCATAAGATTTTTGCATCTTTGATTTTTTACAGGTTTGAATTCAATAGAGTTTCTTTTAATGAATTATTTTTGATGTGGTGTGTGCATAAGAGAAAAGATGTATGCTGGTCTTATTGGGTTTGTACTCAGTTGTTAAATTGTGCTAATAAACATGACTCACCTATAACACATGGGCATATCATTACTGTTCTTGCAAGAAATTTTGACATTGATTTTCAAGCTTATCATCGAGATCGCCCTTGTGTTTATTTTACTAAACATCTTTTTGTACGTGGAGAAGTTATCAATAATGATTTTCAAGAAATTCCACCACATTTAAGGTCTTGTTTGAGGAATCTTCCTGGACCATCTACTCCACAAGAAGAGGAAGTTAATGCTAATGGGGGTAATGGTGATGATCCTATGCATGATGCTCCAGCTGATGTGCCTATTGCACCTGTTGTGGGGTCTTCTTTCTCTAATGTGCCAGCAATGTTTGAGCAGCTTTTACAAAACCAGTCTTCTATACAAGATCAACTTTCTTCTATAGCTAGAAGACAAAGGAGGCTTGAGCATAAGGTGGGTACATTTATAACTCAAGCTGGGTATTTGGTTCTCTCACCTCCACCTTCACCATGATTAGGGGAGTTTTTCTTGATTCCTTTTACTTTTATTTTATTTTTATTTTGTTGTTTACTTTTTTCTCATTTCTTCACATTGAGGACAATGTTGATTCTAAGTGTGGGGGGGTGAGTATGTTTACTAGTTTGTTTGTGTTGGATGAGTTTTTGTTATTATGTTTTATATGTGAGTTGTTTGTGTGATTTTATTTCTCAATTAGGCTTTTTAGTGAGTTTTATTATAGGGTATTATTCAATTGGTATATTATATAGGTTGTTAAGTCATTTATCTTTTATGCTCATTTTACTAGTTTTTCAAATTTTTTAGCATATGTTTTAAGTTTTTCAAGTTATTTTCTTTTACTTTTTGCAACATTATAGATTATTTAGTCTTTTTACTAACTATGTTTTTAAGTTAGAATTTGCTCATTTAGTTTAAAATTTTTGGGTTCTAGTTGTCTAAGGAAACTATAGCCATAATACTTGCCCTTTTGTCTTTTTAATAATGGATGAGGACTCAAAAAGAAAAAAAAAGAAAAAAATAAAGTGGGATGGAGCATAAAATACACCCACAGTGTTCATAAAAAGAAAAAGAAAGCAAGATATACATCCAAAATTGAAATGTATGGGATAGAGCGTAAAACGCACCCATACTACATTCTATTACTATTCATGAGATAAAAATGAAAAAAATATACCCATGTTCAAAATAAAAAGAAGAATCAGAAAAAGAAATAAAAAAAAAAGAAAAGTCTAAAAATGCCATGAGATTGGATTAAGGGGAGTGTGCTTACAAATTGTCCGAAAAGCAGCTAGTAACTTTAGAGTTTTAAAGTTTATGATCAACATTTTATCTTTGAAACGTGTTGAGTTTTGGGACTCTATAATCTGGATGTTAAGATGAGTAAAGTATAGTGACTTGTTAAATTTTCAGTACATGTTTTAAATTTTGATTAACTGATATTTTGAGTATATGAGATATTTAATTTCTTGTACGATATGCCTTATGAACAATGTTGTATAATATGGTCTACTTAGTGTATGTTGTATTAAATTTTTTTATTCTTTTCTCTTGCTTGAGGACAAGCAAGGGTTAAGTGTGGGGGAATTTGATAGGTGTCTAATTAATGTATTATTTAGTATATGTTTTGTTTATGTTTAAGGAGTAAAAGTATGAAAATCCGTTTATCTTTCATGTTATTTGTCTAGTTTACTTATTTTTAGGTATTTTTATGTGTAGGGTGATTTAGGTGAAAAAGAGAAGAAAAGAACAGACAAGACCAAGGATATGCATGACTCGTAAAGTGGGGTTAAGAGTTGTGAAAGGCCAGATGAGAAAAGAAAGAAGAGCGAAAGAAGAGAAGGAGCTGTGAGGAGTTGGATCACAAGTCGTGAAACTCAATCATGACTCATGACTATGCAGAGAGACCAGCGCAGCGAGGAAAGAAAAGAGAAGAGGAAAAGGAAAAGAAGCCGAGACGTGAGCCAAGGTCATGAGTCACACGCAGGGTCACGACCTGTGAAAGTCCATTATGAGTCGTGAAAGGCCAGAAAGAAGCAAAAAGGCAAGAAATAAGAAAAAGAAGGAAAAGAGCGAGTCCGTGTTCTCTCGCGAGCGCAACATTGATCGCGAGCGTGATAGAACTAGACGTTGGGCAGTTTTTCCCTGAAAAGGCACCTCTTTCTCGCAACAATTGCAACCATTTGAAGGGACATTTCCAAGGGACACAATCTTTAGAATTTTATAAATATCAACGTTAACTGTAATTTTAGGATATATAATTTAGTGAGAATTTTTATTAAGTAATTTCTCTAGTTTTGAAGAACAGTTTTCTGTAGTTAGATTTACTTAGTTTATTTTTATGTTTTGAAGAAGAAGACCAAGGAGAAGAATAAATTTTTACAAGGGTTTGAGAAAAGGGTTAAAAGATTTCTTTCTCATTACTCTCATCTATTACTTCTTCTCTGTAAATCAAATGAATATTATTTGAGAACTTGAATATTATTGTTATTTTCCATTTCCATCTAAATTAGTATTCTTTTAATGTAGAATTTTCTATTAGCCTGTTTATGCATCATCTTTATAAGTGTTTAATTGAAAGATAAATTCTTACTTACATCTAATAGAAGTTCATCATTGAAGTATTATTTAAGAAATCATAATATTAAATGGTTGTTATAGGTTGGTGATTATTCCTGAAATTTGCATGTATAACCCTCTAATTCATTAATGAAAATTGTGAGTTAGAATTATAAATGTATGTTTTGGACATTCTAATTTATGTTGAGAGAGTAAATTGGAACTTTATTCCAACTTGGCTTGCTTAAGAGATTAAATTTATATTATATGATGGAATCAAGTTTTGTAATTATTAATTCTTCATTTTATGTTTTGTCTTCTTTGATTAACATGAACTAGGTTTAGTTATTTTCTATAATAGAGTAGTTTAGATTTAACTCACAAGTAACGATCATTGTAAACAAGATTAAAATTGAGTAGTAATAGTGTGCAATATTTAGCATATTCCTCATGGGATCGACATCTTTTGTACTATAATCGGTACACCGTATGCTTGCAGAAATTAGCACTTAGAAATAACCCAACAGTTTTCAACATGATGAAGAGAATGAACTTCCTCCTGGGGGCCGGTTTGGGCAAAAATTCACAAGTGCCTCAAGTGCCTGTCACCACAAGGGGGCAAAAAGATAGAAGAGGTTTGGGCTATACCACTGAAGCCAAGAAGAATGAACCTGGGAAGAAGCCTACAAAGATCCCGCACATTTTTGAGAACTTTGTGCCAGCTACATCAACGTGCACCTATTGTGGAGAAGCCGAGCCACAGTGGATTGGCAACAAGATCACCCCGGGTTTCGAGATCTTCAACGATGTTTTTGACTGGTCTGACGGAATGGTCAAGTCAGTAGAAGGCTTATGGGATGAGGAGATCCTCAACCAAAGTTTAGCTTGGGATCGGGAAGTTCCTGAAGAGATCGTTACTGACATTCTACTGGCCACTTGGGTGAAAGGAAAAGAAAAAGTAGAAGTTAAGGTGGCAGTACCAAATTGGAGAACCTGAATACCGTAGACAACCAAGACAGTGGATCATCAACTTCAGTGCCGACATTAATGGAAGATGTTAATGATAGCTTTTCTGATGTACTCTTTATCCCTGAACTATTTGACAATTATGCTTGTAATTCTGAGTTTGTTAATGAGATGAATGACTTTGCTTACTTGTGCGATGTTTCTCATGATTTCATTGTGCATGATCACGAACATGAATCATTCATATTTGACATTAACTCAACTAATACTACCTCATTTAATCTCGGGACTTTGGAAAACCCAAAGGAAATCTTGATAGCATCAGATGTAACTCCTGAAGAGAGGTTAAAATTTGAGAGAATTTTAAAAAAATATGAAAAAGTCTTTGCCTGGACCTATGAAGACATGCTGGGAATTGATCAAGAAGTTGCTGAACATGCCATTCCAACCTATCCAGAACGCAAGCCAGTCAAGCAGAAGCTTAGAAGGCTAAGGCCAGAGTGGGCAGAAAAGGTAAAAGAAGAGGTGCACAAGCAGATTGAAGCTAAGTCCCTAGTAGAAGTTCAGTACCCAACCTAGTTAGCTAAAGTTTCTTCCCATAGCCAAAAAGGATGAAAAGGTTCGAGTATGTGTCGACTATCGGGACCTGAATAAGGCTTGCCCGAAAGATGACTTTCCTTTGCCCCATATCGATGTGCTATAGATAGTGCGACTGCTTGCATGATGTACAATTTTTTGGATGGATATGCGGGGTACAACCAAATCCACAATAAGATTGTGGATCGAATTAAGACAACCTTCATCACTGAGTGGGGTACGTTCTCTTATAGGGTCATGCCTTTTGGATTAAAAAACGCAGGAGCAACATACCAAAGGATGGCTACTAAGATCCTTGATGACTTGATCCACAAAGAGGTGGAAGTATATGTCGATGATATGATGATCAAGTCGGCTACCCGAGAGGGGCATTTCGAGGCCTTGGAGAAATTCTTTCAGAGGATTGACAAGTATAACCTTCACCTCAACCCCAAGAAATGCATTTTCAAAGTCACCTCGAGTAAGCTGTTAGGCCACGTGGTGAGTCAGAGGGGAATTGAAGTCGACCTCGACAAGGTCAGGGCAATTAGAGAGATGCTAACACCTCGAAAGGAAAAAGAAGTCAGGAGTTTTTTAGGCAAACTGCAGTACATCAGCAGGTTTATTTCTAAGCTTGCTTCGGTATGCGAACTGATTTTTAAGCTTCTCAGGAAGAATCAGCCAGTCCGGTGAAACGATGACTGCCAAAAAGCTTTTGATGTTATCAAGGATTACCTTCTACACCCTCCAGTTCTGCGGCTGCCATAGCCAGTCAAGCCATTAATCCTTTACCTAGCAAGAGAGGAAAATTCTGTAGGTGATATGATGGCCCAAGAAGATGAATTCGGGGTTGAATTTGCGATTTATTACCTCAGTAAGAAATTCCTTCCTTATGAAGCCAAGTATGTTGAAGAGGAAAAGATCCATTTAGCGGTAATCTGGGCTTCAAAGAAACTGAGACACTACTTCCATTCTTATAAGGTGCAGGCGGTCGCCAAGCAAAACCCTCTTCGATACCTTTAGGAGGCACCCTCTTTGCTAGGAAAAATGGGGAGGTGGCTGATATTGCTACAAGATTTTGATGTGAAGTACATCACCAAAAAGACCATCAAGGGTCGGGCAGTCACAGAATTTTTAGCCGACCTTCTGATCCAAGGTGACCAATTCGAATATGAATTCCCAGATGAAGATGTGGGGGCCATTACAGTGCAAAAGTGGCAGATGTACTTTGACAGGGCAGAGCCGGAGCAGGAGTAATTTTGGTAACCCCAGAGGATGAGAAGCTCCCCTTAGCTAAGAAGTTGAGATCTAAAGCCACCAATAACGAAGCTGAGTATGCGGCCTGCATTTTCGGATTAGAAGCGCTCTCAACCGTAGGGGCAAAAGTGGTAGAGGTCTTCAAAGACTCATCCTTGGTAATCCATCTAGTCAGGGGTGAATTGTCCATCAAGGAAGAGCGACTATTACCCTACGTAAGGTATTTGAAGGAATTAAGTGGTCAGTTTGAAATTTGCACTTTTAACTATGTGCCCCGAGATGATAACCAATTAGCGAATGCCCTAACCACTCTGGTGTCTATGTGGAACAACCCAAAAGGGATAGCCATAAAGCCTGTACTCATATCTAGTTCAGACAAGCTGTACTTTGAAACTAAGCAAGGCAGGGACGTTGAGGCTACTGATGGAAAGCCATGGTACTACGATGTCCAGAATTATTTAGAAAAGTCAATTTTCCCAGAAGATGCCACTGAAAAGGACCAAAGGATGATTCGCAAACTGTCCACTCAGTTTATCAGTGTAGATGGTGTGTTGTACAAGAGGCAAGCTGATGGTATACAGCTAAGGTGCTTAGATGAAAAGGAAGCCAAGAGGGTTATGGAGGAGACCCATGCAGGGGTCTGTGGAGCCCATATGAATGGTCTAACTCTAGTAAAGAAAATCATGCGATAGGGCTTCTTCTAGCTGACAATGGACACGGATTGTTCTAAATATGTGAAGCAGTGTCAACTATGCCAACAGTATGCCAATCTGAGACACCTGCCAGTTTCAGAGTTATGCAACCTTACATCTCCATGGCCATTCGCAGCTTAGGGGATTGACATCATAGGAGAAATACATCCGACAGCCTCTAACGGGCATAGATTTATCGTAGTCGCTATTGATTATTTCACAAAGTGGGTAGAGGCTGAATCTTTCAAGAAGCTGGGTGCCCAATAAATGGCCAGATTTATTGAACGACATCTGATTTGTAGTTACGGGCTCCCGCATCACATCATGTCGGATAATGGGGTACAGTTCCAAGCTGAGACCAAGCAGATGCTCAAGAGGTATGCCATCCAACACCATAAATCCTCCCCTTACCGACCGCAGGCTAACGGGGCGGTCAAGGCAACGAATAAGAATGTCAAGAGGATACTGGCTAACATGGTGCAAATCTATAAAGATTGGGCCAAGAAACTGCCATTTGCACTATGGGGCTACAGGACCACTACCAGAACTTCTACGAGAGCTACACCTTTCTTCTTAGTTTACGGGACAGAGGCAATTCTACCAATAGAAATCGAACTCCAATCCTTGAGGGTGGTAACGGAAGCCAAGCTACCAAAAGCAGAATGGGCTCAGCAGCGGCTGCTACAGTTGAATCTGTTGGACGAAGATAGGATGTGGGCATACTACCACAACCAGGTTTACCAAAAAAGACTGACTCGATCATTCAGGAAAAAATTCAGGAAACACCCCCTGAAGGAAGGGGATTTAGTCTTCAAGCAGATGAGGCCAGGGGTTCCAGACTTTCGAGGCAAGTTCAGACCGATTTGGGAGGGCCCCTTTGTTCTGAAGAAGCTTTTGTCTAAAGGAGCCGCAATCCTAACAAATAGTGATGGAAACAAATTTAGGGAGCCGGTCAATGTCGATAGACTGATAAGCTTCCGTGGCTAAAGGCTTATAAGTGAAAATTTTGAGAGAAAATGTTCAAACAAGAAAACCAGAGAGGGCTGATTGATAACAGGAGTTTTTTGTGCTTTCAGGATCCATTCCGGGATTAGATGTGGTCTGGTATTTTGAGCCTAATATTAAATAATGATCATGTGTAATGAAATCACACAAAAGCATGTACATGTATGCAATTATACGCTCAAAGTAATTCTTTTCATTCAATGAATGTCAATGGTTTCTTTTGAAAAGATAATACATCGTTTCCCATTGAATGTGCACAATTTATCCATTGTTACTGTGACCGGTGAGGAGCTTTATCCGTGTCACTTAAAAAAAAATGTAAAGGCCGTTAGAGATGAAAATCGTAACTGACGCTCTAAGCAAAAGTTAGGCCAAAGGGCAGGGCGAAAACCTAAAAACAGGCAGTCTGCCCTACAAAAAATGAAATGAATAAAAGCCGTTGGATTGGGTTGGGGTCATTCCAGGCAAAAATTAGACACAGGCTTGTGTGAAAATCTGAAAAGGATGCATTTCCCGCAAAGAAAAGCTAGTGTGAAAATCTATGAGGGACGCACTACCTTTGAAACAATGACCTTCGACGCCTGAAGCGATAAGGCGGCGTTACCCTAGACAATCCTTTTCGGCAAAAGCACTCATACTGGGCGATACGCTTTGAGAAGATCATGATTTTTGGGATATGTCTATAATATAATAAAATTATTTAAATATTTTTATTATAAGCGAAAGCTCCAAAATAGGCTCACGTGATCTTGGAATGATAGAAGTTGAACCTAAAGCAACTATTTTAGTATTGAATGAAAATATATCGATTGTCAACTAAGATGAAACAATTGTAGATATGATGAATTATGTGATTTTGGTGAGCAAAAAAACAGTTGGCAATTTGAATAACAAAGGCAAAGGAGTAGAAGGAGATGAAGAAGAAATTATAACAAATTTAAGGTTTTCAAGAATTGAAGTTGGATAGATTTTTAAAGACAAGGATACACTTAAAACAATATTAAGTTTCTTTGCAATAAAGAATGATTTTCAATTCAAGGTGAGCAGATCAAGTGATAGAAGATATGAGATTTGTTGCTTGGATAAGGGATGTCCATGGCAATTAAAAGCTTCAAAAAAAGGGAATATTAGGATGTTCAAAATTAGGGAGTTCAAAGATACACACTCATGCGATTTGAAGGTAAGACTAAGCAGTAAAAGGCAAGCAACATTGACTATAATTGTTGATTTGATCAAATCTAAATATGTGGATGTAAAGAATGTGTACACTCCAGCTGACATTATGAGGGATTTGAGAAATGAACACAGAGTGAATATCAATTATATGAAAGCTTGGAGGTCAATGGAAAAAGCTATGGATATCATTAGAGGTAAACCATCTAATTCGTATTCATTATTGCCTAGGTATTTGTACATGCTACAAAAGACAAATCCTGGTTTTGCAATATATCTAGAAACACAGGATAACATATCATTTTTATACCTCTTCATTGCTTTAGATGCATCAATTAGAGGTTGGAAATATTGCTTGCCTATAGTAGTTATAGATGGTACATTTTTAAAGGCAGCATATGAAGGGATTTTAATAACAGCTTCAACATAAGATGCTGGTGGGAAAATATTTCTTTTAGCTTTCTCTATTGTTGATTTAGAAAATGACGCTTCCTGGGAGTGGTTTTTTAGTAAATTTAAACAAACTTATGGGACAATGAATAAAATGTGTATTATATCTGATAGGCATGAAAGTATACACACAACATCTGCAACTCATATCCTAGTGTTCCTCATTGCATTTGTGTTTACCACTTGTTGAATAATGTTAAAATGAGGTTCAAGAAAAACTTGAAAAAGATTAAAGATTTATTGTTTAAAGCAGTTGAATCATTTACGATTAAGGAATTTGATTATTATATGAGTGAAATTAAGAAGGTTGATGGTAGAATACCGGAGTACTGTCAATGGTTAGTTATAAGAAATGGTCATGGTTGAATTTTGTGAATAACAGGTATTCAAAAATGACTTCTAATATTGCCGAGTCAATGAATGCTGCAATCAAAGCAGCTAGAAATCTACCAATAATAGGATTAGTTGAATACATGCGCAATTTGACTCAAGAATGGACTTATGCAAATAGAAATATAGCCATGTCAACATTCACAAAACTAACTAAGAAGTATGAAGACCAGTTGAAGAAAAACTAAATTTCATCGATAAGAATGAAGGTTAGATACTGGTTATTTTCATTTATTTATTTAGTGAAGAAGAGATTGGATGTCATATATTTATTTTTTTTCTTCTATGAGAAGCATGTTTATAAGTTCTTGATAATATGTCAGGTTTTTTTGGCTGTTGAATGATTAAAATATTTCGGGTATACAAAGCATGACATTATATACATTAAGTACAGGTATATTATATAACTAATACATGCATAGTGTACAACTAGTACACATATAGTATGCTGGTAGGACAAGCACAGTATAAAACTAGTACACGCACAATATACATGAAAGTACAGGCACAGTATACAACTAGTACACACATAATATACATTAAGTGCACACACAATATACATCAACTACACGTACAATATACATCAAATACACAAACAATATACATCAAGTACACACAATATAAAACAAGTAAATAAATATTAATATGCACATAAATATGATAATACATTTTATTGTTTTATTAAGAAAAATATACATTTTTATTTATTTATTTGTTTGTTTAGTGAAAAAAAAGATTGGTTGTTATTTATTTATTTTTTCCATCTATGAGAAGCATGTTTATAAGTGCTTGAAAATATGTCAAGTTTGTTGTTTATTGAATGATTAAAATTTTTGGTTTTCAAAGCATGTGCTCATTTATTGCATTATGATTTTACATATGCGTCAGTATTAGGTTTTTGGAAATTTTTTAAGCTACAGTCTATCAATTAGGTGTTTTTTTGGTGTAATATCTGTTAGCAATGGATTTATGCTTGCTGCTGGTGTTGCTGG
Source organism: Excoecaria cochinchinensis (assembly GCA_947683425.1). Taxonomy (NCBI): domain Eukaryota; kingdom Viridiplantae; phylum Streptophyta; class Magnoliopsida; order Malpighiales; family Euphorbiaceae; genus Excoecaria; species Excoecaria cochinchinensis. The sequence continues at coordinate 4,053,883 of CANTUQ010000097.1, read as the reverse complement.
ATATTTATGCTTGCTATTGGTGTTGCTAGATTTTTATGCTTGCTGTTGATGTTGTTATTACTGGATATTTATGCTTTGTTATTGCTGGATATTTATGGTTGTTGTTGTTGTTGCTGCTGCTATGGGATAGTTATGCTTGTTGTGTGTTTGTTGATGTTGCTGGAAGTAATGGATTTATATTTGTTGCTGTTGCAGGTGATACCATCTAATAGTGATATTTTTAGCATATTAGTACAAGAGAAGACATTCAATGTAGACTTTAAAGAAAGAACATGTACTTGCAATAAGTTTCAACTGGATGAATTATCATGTTCACAGACTTTAGCAGTAATAAATAATAAGCATATGGACTGTTATGAGTACTACTCAAGCTACTACACCAAAGAGACAATGTTAGCAACATATGAAGGAATTGTACATCCTATTCATAGTCAGATGTATTGGGACATACCGAGTATTGTTGGAGAGGAAATTGTACTGCTACTAATTGGAAAACTCAAATCAGGAAAACCTAAGAAGAGAAGAGTCAAAGCTGGATGGGAATCAAAGATCAAAATAAGGTGTAGCAAATGTCAAAAATACGGGCACAATCGAAAGACATGTAGAGATATTCCTAAATAGTGATGATGCAATTATTTTTAAATTTCTGTTAATGTTTCATTCTTTATCAAAAATAAATATAGCAAATGTGAAATATACAAGCAAAATCAAGAGACATTTATTTTTTAATTTATGTTATTTTATTTCAGTCTCTAAATGTTCACCTGCAAATACAACTTCAAAGAGAGTGTTATTACTAAGATGAACTATTTATGCTTAAGCTTGGAGAAACATAAATATTGTAAACACATGGAAGCATTAAGCACAAGGAAGATGAGAACTACATAGCTGCAAGTTTTTTTAGCCAAAAAAAGGACCGACTTTGTGAACTTTGAAGAAAGAAGAACATAGGAATAATACCATGGCAAAGCCATTAAAAGCAAATTATGGTAGGTTGATTTTAAATTAAAATTAATAAATATATCAGGAAGAAAATTGCTTGAAAATGTGAAATTGAAGTGGTGTGTAATAATTTTTGTAGCTGGAATGTATAATTATGAAAACTGCACTTGGCCCCTTGATTGCTATGTATTAGTTTGCTTCCTGTTCAGATTATAAATTCCTATGAATAGCATAATAAGAAGAGACACTACAATTCCATATAAGCACACACACTTGTGGTGGCGCATCAAAGCAATACCACATACCAAACACAGGCAATTTTATAATTCAATTTATGTATTAACTCATATGTATGGAAAATATAGATAATGAGAAAATGTTGAAGTTCCATTGGACACAGTGAAATCCAACCCTAGTAGTAGACATACTTTCAACTAGGAGAAACTCAAGTCAGAGAATCAGCTAGAGTTGTACTCATTCATCCTTCAAATGCATATAAGAAGACTGTTTATAAAGAAAAGTATCTGTACAGACCTATACATTACTAATGTAGGTCTTGCAGTATTCATGAACACAACATGGACACGACAAAGGCCTAGTAAATAAACAACTGATAAACTAACATTCAATATTATAAGAAAGAATACCTTCAGTCTACAAAAACTTTAGCCTTCCTTTCACCAATAGATTTTGGTATCCCCTTTTAGGTGGTGCTTCATCATCACTTACAGTATTTTGTTGCTACTTTTTCAGTCCATGGTGATACTGTAAAACCGAAAGCCTAAGTCAATGTAAATCCATATCAAAATTTTCTAATGGAATTTCTTTACCCTCAATCAGATACTCAGCAAATGATGCAGCAAATAGGCCATAATCCCTACAAAATATAGACCAAAAGCACAATCAATAATAAAAAAAATGGAGGCACTAAATATCAAGTGTAAAGTAAATTTTAAAAAACCATATGTAAAACATACAGCTTACTTTCTCTTGGCAAATCTTCAATGTTTTCGATCTTGAAAGGGTCGGTTAAATTTAAGTCTTTGTAGGGACCTTGGTCTATATTGATGTCCATTCTTGATCGACAAAACCCAATATAATCCAAGAATAAAGGTAAGATGACACTATAAGCTCTAGTGGTCTTAAGTGTAGATGCTTTACATGTAGCAGATCTCAAAGAGTCATAAACATAAATTGTTCTTTCTAAAATAGATAAATGACCCAGTACTCAATGGTACTTTCCTGTAACATTTATTGGAAACATGATATGTTCAACTTCTTCCCATGGTCTACTACAGTACAAGCAATAACTTTAGATATAACCAATAATCGAGGTATCCTTCTCAATTAAGCTCATGTCATTTCCTTTTTTCAAGAAATTTTTGTAGAATTTTTGAATATGTTGGTCAAATGAGTTGTTAGTTGTGATAAAGTTCATAGAAATTCCTTCTAAATACTTACCCTTCTTTCTTAAGTAATAAAAGATGATATTCATATGATGTAGACAATAAATATAGTAAGCAATTAATTAGATGAACATCAAAAAAACATTAAAAGTAATATACAGTAAGTACACACAATATACATCAAGTATACGCACGATATACAATAAGTACTTGTGTAGTATACACATAGTATATAAGAAGTATACATACACTATACAGCAAGTATACACATAGTATACTAAAAGTACATATCAAGTATACATCTAGTATACACACAATATATAACAAGAAGAATTCAAAGTATAAACACAATATACAGCAAGTATACTTACAATATACATCAAGTAGACATCAAGTACACGCATATTATACAGGAAGTATACATACAGTATACAACAAATATACATACAGTATACTGGAATTACACATCAAGTATATGTAAATATACACACAGTTTAGTAGCCATCGGGCACGACGGGTTTCACAGGCATAAACACATAATAAGAAGCAGAAAAAAGTTGCACATATCAATATTTTCTATGTGGATGCTCCCTAATCTGCATATCTAAATAACAGGTCGCAAGAGTATGGCAATCAGTTCCTTAACATAAATATGCAACTATGCAACTGAAGAAAATTGACCAATTATAACTACGATTGGAGGCATTCTCAAGCTGATAATAAAGATTTTACTAAAGTTGGAACTCGATTTATATATATATATATATATGTGTGTGTGTGTGTGTGTGTGTGTGTGTGTGTGTGTGTGTGTGTGTCTATATATATATATATATATATACACACACACACACACACACACACACACACACATATATATATATATATACACACACACACACACACACACACATATATATATATATATATATATGTATATAAATATATATACATATATATATGTATATATATATATATATACATATATATATATATATATACATATACATATACATATCTATACATATATGTATATACATACATATACATATACATATACATATATATATACATATATATATGTATACATATACATATATGTATATGTACATATATGTATATACATATATATACATATATGTATATGTATATACATATATATACATATATATGTATATATACACATATAAATATGTATATATACATATACATATATATGTACATATACACATATAAATATGTATATATACATATACATATATATATACATATACATATATATATATATATATATATATATATATATATATATATATATATATATATATATATATATATATATATATACACACACACACACATATATACATATACACACATATACATATATATATATATATATATATGTATATATATATATATATATACACACACACACACACATATAATGCATTAAGAAATATCCCAAATTTATATACACTTGATGATAGAGGTTGACCACCGTATAACAGGTAATCAAACCATGACTTCTCTTTAATTTCTTCAATTTTAAAATTAAAATGGAGACTTAGAACATCATCTTTTGAAGAATAAACCTTTCTCCTGAAGAAAATAAGTGAGCATAGGGTCAAGGCATCGTAATAAATATTAACATCAAAAAAGCATTAAAGGTTTAAGATTTTATTACCTATTATTGGTTAACATCCCACTGTGCACAAAGTCATTGAAAGGTGTGATCAAATTATAATCAAGTGTGTCGCCAATTTTGTTGTCAAATGGCACTAAACCTTTGACCAAAGTCTTGCTGCAATTGATCTTGGTGTCATGTGATCACATAGTTCTTCATATAAAACTATTTCATTTTCAGTTACAACAAACTTTTCACAACCCTATTTAAAAAAATTTAAAAAGAATTTAAAATATAAATGAAAAGTAATCTTTTTACACTACAAACACGCACATGTTTATTTTTTTGTTGTTCATTGTTAATAGCAGCTTCATATAATTGATCAAATAAGGTGTTATCCATATCTTCAAACTTTAACAAAGTGGAATCAGAAATACCATATTCTGTTTTCATCTCTAATTTGCTTTTATCAACAGCCTAAAAATATAGTTTCATGCATTATAAAAACGAATCACGAATCAGATTTGAAAAACTTTAAAAAATATAAATGAAATATGTTAGTAACATAATAAACATACCACTTTATTACCAACATTTTCATTTTGTCCGGCAGGTATATCTTCTAATGCATCATCCTTTTTATTTGCAATAACATTGACATATGTTTCAACATTTTCTTGGTCATTATCAAAAAACTGATCATAATAAAATAAATCATAAAAGATTGAATTATATTCATAGTAAATATATTAGGTGCATCATTTATGATAATAAGATCTTAGAAATCCAAATAAGGAAAATAAAATTGACCAGATGTCCACATTGATCTTCTCTTAATCCTTCATCATCAGCTTGTTCTTGTTCAATATCATCATCTTCTTTAACCACATTATTGCGAGAATGCTGAATTAACAAAAATATAATGAAAATTGTAAAAAATAATAAGACATTAAATATTTAATAAATGAAATTGATAAAAGCAACTGAAATTTACTTGAGAGCTATTGACCGAATCTAATTTTTGTGAAAGTCCAAAAATCAATTCAGTAACTTTTTGAAAATTACATTCAAAATAATCTTTCATATTTTCAATACTGGATGTCAGTTAAGGGAAAGAATTAAAATAAAATCGGTCCTCTCTTAAACCAATTAACGTAACTTTTCTCCCCATCAAGAAAAATATTTTGTCAAAACTTAGAGGGTTAAAGAGAGAGAAATTCAGTTTTTCATAAATGATTTGTAGTGATAAACTGTTCTTCATCAAAAATTCATTATAAATCAATGTATGTTTTCTTTTCTCTAATTTATATGCATTGTGAAATTTACAAAGTTCTGCAATATTGGAAATTAGGGTTATGCATAATTGTTTTGCATAAATTAAGAAAATCTAACATTTGGTATTAGAGCTAATGGTTTAGGAATTTGTGATTTTCCTGATCATTGTATGTTTCTTCGAATCGATTGTGATATTGAATAGACATAGAATTTAGTTTATTGATATTTTATATATATATATAATTATCGTTAGAGGGTGGCTATCCATTACTGTGCGCAAAACCCTATGCCATAACTTATCAATGGCCAGTACAGTTGTTAGATTTAATTTTCATCGCATTCTGCATGCTACTAAAGTTGACGATAAAAAGAAAGAAACCATTATTTGATTATTCATTAGCTAATATAGTGAATTAATTTATTTTATTATTTAAAGCCAAAAGAAACAATTTGTTAATAAGCATGTATTCATTTCAAAGTGTATTAATCAACATATTTAAACATGCAAAAATTAACAGCAACTTAATTCATCAAATTAGTTCACCAAAAAATTTTATTGTCTACACTATTTCTCGAAGGTAATTTTTAATACATTTTAATTGTGTATTCTGTAAACTAAGTGCATAGCAATCCTTCAAACATGAATCAAATAAAAGACCCCAAAGCATGTGTTAATATCTGTTAATTTTTTTAAGCAAAGAAAAAGCAAAAAAAACATGAGAAAAACATTAATAATGACTAGATTCATTATACTAGAGAAATTAAACATCAGTTAAAATGGAAAAGATGGAAAACCTACTGTTAATATCTGTTGTGATAAAAAAAAAAACTGCATCTAAAAATGGCTTCAATGTAAGCTCTACTTTAAATGGGTCATGCTCAAATTTTAAGACCCAAGCAAATGAATATATATGACCAAGTTACCGTCAGCATGAAGGAAGATAGACAATGCTAGTACCTGTAAAGATCAACTAACACAGATGCACATACCAAGATCAATACATTTCATATTTCACTTGAATGAATTTTAAATTTGAACTAACTAGAGCTGGTTAGACAAACCTTTTTGTCCCAAATGGTACCCTATTTTCTAAGCCTGGTATAAAAATCAAAGCCTTTCTTTTTGTTTTTATCCATGTCATTTTCGTTTACTTTTCTTAATTTTTTGGCCTTTACATTTCAATGTAATTACTTTACACATGAAGGACCAAGCTAACCTATCACATAGAGTTGCCCAATCCTTACTCAAGTCCAGAATGAAAATGGTTCTTTTCCATTTATGTTTAATCTGCCAACACATTCTTCAAAGCTAATAAATATACAAGATCATGACATTTAACCAACTTCATTCACATTAGAGGACTAGAAATTTATTACAATACAACAAAGAGAAAACAAAAGAAAACACGTGAGAAATACACATTAGGAAACGAAAAACAAAAACTAGTATAATTCTGTCAATAAAAATCCAGGAAAATGAAAACAAACAAAATTATTTTTATTAGCAATCACATATAATATTTCAAAAACTGATTCTGGCTTCAACCTTAAGCATCAAAGAGAGAAAAAAATAAAAAAAGGGAGGAAAACAACATGTGGAGCATATATGGAGAGAGGGAGAGTAGGCGGCTTCAAGCTTAAACATCAGAGGAAAAAAAAAGGAAGAAAACAACCTGTTGCGCAGATCTAGAGAGATAGAAAGTAGGTAGTAGTTGAGCAGGAGCGCGTTGGTGGTCTCCAAATCGGAAGTGAATGAGAGTTAATGGCTTGGATCGAGAGTGCCGATGGTCAAGAAAGAGATCGCCGGTGGTCGAGAAAGAAAAAATGGGTAGATCAATGAGAGTAGATGGAAGGAAACAAAATAGAAAAGTAAAAAGGTGAAAATGAATTAGGAAAGTGAGAAGCCAAATGGGAAAAGTACGTTTGTTTTTTTGATATTATATAAAAGTGCTATTTTTGTAAAAAAAGTTTATAAAAATGAAATTAAAAGTTAAAAATGTTGTATTTTATGAAATATATGTGTTGTGTTTTTTTTTTTTGTTATTTTCAAATTTTTGTGTATAATTGTGTAAAAAACCAATAAAAAATGGAGGACTCTCTTCAGATAATGCCCAAAATGACAAGGAATGTTGGATTTCATTAATTGTGGCCTATGTGTTTATATATATATATATATATATATATATATATATATATATATATATATATATATATATATATATATATATTTATATATTTATTTATTTATTTATTTAATATTAAATATATTATATTAGATTTAAAATATTAAATACTAAAATTTAATTGGTCAAGGGGAGATATTTTTAATTTCACATTGATGGGATGTCAGTTAAGGGAAAGAATTAAAATAAAACCGGTCCTCTCTTAAACCAATTAACGTAACTTTTCTCCCCATCAAGAAAAATATTTTGACAAAACTTATAGGGTTAAAGAGAGAGAAATTCAGTTTTTCATAAATGATTTGTAGTAATAAACTGTTCTTCATCAAAAATTCATTATAAATCAATGTATGTTTTCTTTTCTTTAATTTATATGCATTGTGAAATTTACAAAGTTCTGCGATATTGGAAATTAGGGTTATGCATAAATTAAGAAAATCTAACATTTGGTATTAGAGCTAATGGTTTAGGAATTTGTGATTTTCCTGATCATTGTATGTTTCTTCGAATCGATTGTGATATTGAATAGACATAGAATTTAGTTTATTGATATTTTTATATATATATATAATTATCGTTAGAGGGTGGCTATCCATCACTGTGCGCAAAACCCTATGCTAGAACTTATCAATGGCCAGTACAGTTGATAGATTTAATTTTCATCGCATTCTGCATGCTACTAGAGTTGACGATAAAAAGAAAGAAACCATTATTTGATTATTCATTAGCTAATATAGTGAATTAATTTATTTTATTATTTAAAGCCAAAAGAAACAATTTGTTAATAAGCATGTATTCATTTCAAAGTGTATTAATCAATATATTTGAGTAGGTAGAAGTCGATACACTCTATAGATTGCAGAGTGTATTAGTCAATATAGTGAAAAAACAATGACAAACACCTTGTTGACACCGGATTCCTACGCGGTCCAAGTGTCACACCCCATTTGCCCCCTAGTAGAATGAGCATGTCTGTCTGTCTGTCTGTATGTGTAAGCATTCGCATGTGTTCAGCATTTCATAAGGGTATTTTAGTAAAATGTATGTTTTTGGATTTTATTATTATGGGGGTACATACATGGTATTAGTGTGTTTATAAGTGAGAAATACTTGGGTGTGTGTGTTTATGCCATTGTAGGGTACTTTAATTATAAGTGCATTAGGTGTGTGTGATGTATGTGGAATTTAAGTGTGAGTGGTTAACTCCACCAATAAGAAATGGACACTTACTTAGGGTAAAGAAAAGAAAAAGAAAAAGGAAAGAAAGAAAAGGAATTGGTAGATTCACGTTCTTTCTTCACTGGTCTTCTTCTTTTTCCTTTCCTTTTCCCTAAGGGCTCTTATGTGTGGATTCAATATTTTATTGGTGAAGTTAATCTCTCTTGGCATTCCCTAGCTTGGTAAGTGCATATCCTTGTCTTTATCTTGCTGTAATTCTTCATCTTCTTCTTTAGGTTGAGTTTTAATTTAGGGTTGCATGTTGATGTTCATTACTGTGTTTGTGTTCTAGCTGAGGCTCCACGCGATCCCAAAGGCAAAGAGGTTGCTGGGAGCAGTGGGACTAAGTGTTAGAAGCTTAGAATCCAGGTTTGGGAGTGTTTATTTGTGAAATTGTGTGATTTTGAATTTACTGTAAAATTCTAGGGTTTATGTTCTTGTAAGTTTGAATGCATATGTTCTTGATTTGATTTGGTTAATTATTTGATGAATTGAGTTGTATAATTGTTGCCTATGTTGTTTGAGATGATTTCTGGAAGGTAAAAACAGGTTTGTATGGTTTTAAATCAAATCGGGATTGAATTCTTTGTTCTGGAAATTTTGGAAAAATCGAAGTACTGTTGTAGTTCTCTTTGTCGCGTGACTCGCTACGAAAGAAGGCAAGTCACGAGACGTGACCCTCGGTCACGTCGTGACCTGCCTGCTGAGAAGCCAGTCGCGTGACCAGCTGAAGAACAAGCAAGTCACGGGACGTGACCCTCGGTCACGTCGTGCGACCTGCGAAGACGAGGCGTGATCTGCGAGATCACGCAACGTGATCTGCGAGGGAGTAGCACGTCACGAGACGTGACGTCCAGTCACGCCGTGACCTGCGAGGGCGTTGCGTGATTTGCGAAGGTCACGCAACGTGATCGGCGAGGAACAAGCAAGTCACGTCGCGTGACCCTCGGTCATGTCGCGTGACCTGCCTGTTGGGAAGGCCAGTCACGCCTCGTGACCAGCCAATCTCGCCCGTTTCTCCGTTCAGCTCGTTTTTCTGAAATTTCCTAGTTTTTAACTCAGAAATGAATTTGGTATTTCTTCTGAATGGACTTTACTGTTGTATGATGCATGTCTTACTGTTTGATGCTTTGATATGCGTGATACCATGATTTTCTGATGAATTATATTCCGTACTCTGAAATGTGATTTGAATGTCGCATAACCTGCTAGAGTCGAGTAAGTGGATAGTTAGGCATGCCTAATAGAGTCTTTAGCTGCAGCCCTCAGTTCAGTTTGGACCCCGATCAGGTCCCCGTTTGGTTCCTCGCGAACCCTTCAGTATTAGGGTCTTGTTTAAGATCCCCTCAGTATAAAAATATTGTTCTTTGATAAAATGATTTGACTTTTGATTTGTACCTGTGAGGTACCCTCAGTATTCGATTCGTACCCGTAAGGTACCCTCAGTACACTCGTTATCCACTATCTAGAGTCAGCAAGTGTTCTTTAAATGTTAATGGAATTGTTCTGATTTGATCTGGCTATGAAATGGATTGTCTGAATGAGTTTAATGATGAATCACATGTTGGTTTATTCTGTAATGGATCCGATTACGAGATACTGATTGTATGGCTTTTAAATATGAGCATGTTAATATGAATTATGTTATAGCCTTTGCATTCTGCCATTGTGAATGTGTTATGCCTTGACGACCATTGTGAATGGCCGTCCATAATTTATGTGTGTTTCCCCACTAAGCATTTATCGCTTAGCACGGTGTTTTACCCGTGCAGGTGCGGAAGGAGTTTTGATCTGAGAGTCGCCGTCATCAAGCCAACACAGAAGGGATTAGTGTAGGGCTCAGTTTTGTATCAGTGATGATTCTTTTTGTATAGAACTCTCTGTATCAGTTATGTATCAGCTTCCGCTTTTGTATCTATATTTTGTATATGTAATATTATTTTGTATCGGCTAGCTGATCAGATCATTATTGTAATAGTTTATTATAGTAATGCATGATCAGCTTTTGCTTTCTGCATGTAAAGTTTTTAATTATTCTGTATTTTCTGAATGTATGTTTGAATGAATGTATGTTTTACTTTGTACTTGCTTGGTGGCACCTTTACTCATACGACATCTCACTCCTGCTTGGATGAGATCGCCTACGTATGGGAAGGGGGTGTTACACCAAGATCAGGATTACCCAATGATAAAAATGATACTTGTTCGCAAGTAAAATGTCGAAAATGATGTTTCTCTGTCAAGACCTTAATTTTTAAATAAAAAATAGACAAATAAATATATATAATAAAAAATTAATTATTATAAAAAAATTATAAATTAAATTAAAAAATTAGAAAGTATTATTTTTATATATATCAAATTTTTTTTTATTAAAAAATACATATATTTAAAAAAGGAATTAGATTAATTAAATAATAAAAATAAAAAAATATTTAAAAAAAAAAAACAAATTTGGCCATCTCACGTTGCCATCTCACCAAGGTGAGATGCACCCCCAAGGCCGCATCTCACCGAGGTGGGATGTGACCTCGCAGGGGAGACCGCATCTCGCGCTGTCCATTCCTTTTTTTTTACCGACAAAATATATTTTTGGGACCGTAAAAAATGGAGTTTTTTGACTTTTTGAGGATTTTGAGGGAGAAAAAAAATTAAAAGGGGACTGGGTCTTCATTTTCAGGGGGCTGCTTCCAAAAAAAAAAAAAAAGAAAAGAAACTTCTTCCTTAAGAGAAAAAAG
>CANTUQ010000097.1:3880000-4037500 GCA_947683425.1 Excoecaria cochinchinensis | reverse complement strand
AAAATAATCTTTCATATTTTCAATACTGGATGTCAGTTAAGGGAAAGAATTAAAATAAAACCGGTCCTCTCTTAAACCAATTAACGTAACTTTTCTCCCCATCAAGAAAAATATTTTGTCAAAACTTAGAGGTTTAAAGAGAGAGAAATTCAGTTTTTCATAAATGATTTGTAGTGATAAACTGTTCTTCATCAAAAATTCATTATAAATCAATGTATGTTTTCTTTTCTCTAATTTATATGCATTGTGAAATTTACAAAGTTCTGCGATATTGGAAATTAGGGTTATGCATAATTGTTTTGCATAAATTAAGAAAAACTAACATTTGGTATTAGAGCTAATGGTTTAGGAATTTGTGATTTTCCTGATCATTGTATGTTTCTTCGAATCGATTGTGATATTGAATAGACATAGAATTTAGTTTATTGATGTTTTTTATATATATATAATTATCGTTAGAGGGTGGCTATCCATCACTATGCGCAAAACCCTATGCCAGAACTTATCAATGGCCAGTACAATTGATAGATTTAATTTTCATCGCATTCTGCATGCTACTGGAGTTGACGATAAAAAGAAAGAAACCATTATTTGATTATTCATTAGCTAATATAGTGAATTAATTTATTTTATTATTTAAAGCCAAAAGAAACAATTTGTTAATAAGCATGTATTCATTTCAAAGTGTATTAATCAACATATTTAAACATGCAAAAATTAACAGCAACTTAATTCATCAAATTAGTTCACCAAAAAATTGTATTGTCTACACTATTTCTCGAAGGTAATTTTTAATACATTTTAATTGTGTATTCTGTAAACTAAGTGCATAGCAATCCTTCAAACATGAATCAAATAAAAGACCCCAAAGCATGTGTTAATATCTGTTAATTTTTTTAAGCAAAGAAAAAGCAAAAAAAACATGAGAAAAACATTAATATTGACTAGATTCATTATACTAGAGAAATTAAACATCAGTTAAAATGGAAAAGATAGAAAACCTACTGTTAATATCTGTTGTGATAAAAAAAAAAAACTGCATCTAAAAATGGCTTCAATGTAAGCTCTACTTTAAATGGGTCATGCTCAAATTTTAAGACCCAAGCAAATGAATATATATGACCAAGTTACCGTCAGCATGAAGGAAGATAGACAATGCTAGTACCTGTAAAGATCAACTAACACGGATGCACATACCAAGATCAATACATTTCATATTTCACTTGAATGAATTTGAAATTTGAACTAACTAGAGCTGGTTAGACAAACCTTTTTGTCCCAAATTGTACCCTATTTTCTAAGCCTGGTATAAAAATCAAAGCCTTTCTTTTTGTTTTTATCCATGTCATTTTCGTTTACTTTTCTTAATTTTTTGGCCTTTACATTTCAATGTAATTACTTTACACATGAAGGACCAAGCTAACCTATCACATAGAGTTGCCCAATCCTTACTCAAGTCCAGAATGAAAATGGTTCTTTTCCATTTATGTTTAATCTGCCAACACATTCTTCAAAGCTAATAAATATACAAGATCATGACATTTAACCAACTTCATTCACATTAGAGGACTAGAAATTTATTACAATACAACAAAGAGAAAACAAAAGAAAACAAGTGAGAAATACACATTAGGAAACGAAAAACAAAAACTAGTATAATTCTGTCAATAAAAATCCAGGAAAATGAAAACAAACAAAATTATTTTTATTAGCAATCACATATAATATTTCAAAAACTGATTCTGGCTTCAACCTTAAGCATCGAAGAGAGAAAAAAAATAAAAAAAAAAAAGGGAGGAAAACAACATGTGGAGCATATATGGAGAGAGGGAGAGTAGGCGGCTTCAAGCTTAAACATCAGAGGAAAAAAAAAGGAAGAAAACAACCTGTTGCGCAGATTTGGAGAGATAGAAAGTAGGTAGTAGTTGAGCAGGAGCGTGTTGGTGGTCTCCAAATCGGAAGTGAATGAGAGTTAATGGCTTGGATCGAGAGTGCCGATGGTCAAGAAAGAGATCGCCGGTGGTCGAGAAAGAAAAAATGGGTAGATCAATGAGAGTAGATGGAAGGAAACAAAATAGAAAAGTAAAAAGGTGAAAATGAATTAGGAAAGTGAGAAGCCAAATAGGAAAAGTACGTTTTTTTGTTTGATATTATATAAAAGTGCTATTTTTGTAAAAAAAGTTTATAAAAATGAAATTAAAAGTTAAAAATGTTGTATTTTCTGAAATATTTGTGTTGTATTTTTTTTTGTTATTTTCAAATTTTTGTGTATAATTGTGTAAAAAACCAATAAAAAATGGACTCTCTTCAGATAATGCCCAAAATGACAAGGAATGTTGGATTTCATTAATTGTGGCCTATGTGTTTATATATATATATATATATATATATATATATATATATATATATATATATATTTATTTATTTATTTATTTATTTATTTATTTATTTATTTATTTAATATTAAATATATTATATTAGATTTAAAATTTTAAATACTAAAATTTAATTGGTCAAGGGGAGATATTTTTAACTTCACATTGATGGGATGTCAGTTAAGGGAAAGAATTAAAATAAAACCGGTCCTCTCTTAAACCATTTAACGTAACTTTTCTCCCCATCAAGAAAAATATTTTGTCAAAACTTAGAGGGTTAAAGAGAGAGAAATTCAGTTTTTCATAAATGATTTGTAGTAATAAACTGTTCTTCATCAAAAATTCATTATAAATCAATGTATGTTTTCTTTTCTTTAATTTATATGCATTGTGAAATTTACAAAGTTCTGCGATATTGGAAATTAGAGTTATGCATAATTGTTTTGTATAAATTAAGAAAATCTAACATTTGGTATTAGAGCTAATGGTTTAGGAATTTGTGATTTTCCTGATCATTGTATGTTTCTTCGAATCGATTGTGATATTGAACAGACATAGAATTTAGTTTATTGATATTTTATATATATATATAATTATCGTTAGAGGGTGGCTATCCATCACTGTGCGCAAAACCCTATGCCAGAACTTATCAATGGCCAGTACAGTTGATAGATTTAATTTTCATCGCATTCTGCATGCTACTAGAGTTGACGATAAAAAGAAAGAAACCATTATTTGATTATTCATTAGCTAATATAGTGAATTAATTTATTTTATTATTTAAAGCCAAAAGAAACAATTTGTTAATAAGCGTGTATTCATTTCAAAGTGTATTAATCAATATATTTGAGTAGGTAGAAGTCGATACACTCTATAGATTGCAGAGTGTATTAGTCAATATCGTGAAAAAACAATGACAAACACCTTGTTGACATCGGATTCCTACGCGGTCCAAGATCAGGCTTACCCAATGATAAAAATGATACTTGTTCGCAAGTAAAATGTCGAAAATGATGTTTCCCTTGTCAAGACCTTAATTTTTAAATAAAAAATAGACAAATAAATATATATAATAAAAAATTAATTATTATAAAAAAATTATAAATTAAATTAAAAAATTAGAAAGTTTTTTTTTATATATATCAAAATTTTTTTATTAAAAAATACATATATTTAAAAAAGGAATTAGATTAATTAAATAATAGTAATAATAAAATATTTAAAAAATAAAAAATAAATTTGGCCATCTCACGTTGCCATCTCACCAAGGTGAGATGCACCCCCAAGGCCGCATTTCACCGAGGTGGGATGTGACCTCGCAGGGGAGACCGCATCTCGCGCTGTCCATTCCTTTTTTTTTACCGACAAAATATATTTTTAGGACCGTAAAAAATGGAGTTTTTTTGACTTTTTTAGGATTTTACGGGAGAAAAAAAAATTAAAAGGGGACTGGGTCTTCATTTTCAGGGGGCTGCTTCCACAAAAAAAAAAACGAAAGAAACTTCTTCCTTAAGAGAAAAAAGGCCAGACGAGAGAGCAAGAAAAAAAAATATTTTCAAAAACTTTTAGGAATTTAATTCTTCTTCTTCTCCAAAGATTTTTGTTCTTGGATTTGACTGGAGCAAAGAAAATTAATTTCTTTAGCTCGGTCACTCCATCAAAATTATTTTCTTGAGTTTTTGTGCTATATTTTTGGTGTTTCACCACCGCAAATTCGACAAGGGGACGGATTGAGACATCCTATTTCTGATCTATAAACTCTGAGGGTAAACATCCTTGGATCTATTATTATTTTCTACTTTCATCTTATTTATTTTATTTTATTTCTTTTCTTGCATTTATAAACATATATTTTTGAGTTTTGTTCTCTTAAAATGATTTTTCAATTTTTATTTCGTTTTTGGTATGAAAATGGGTAAATGTATGTGATGTTGGGGTGTGAAAAATTAGATCTATTGATTTTCTTGTTGGTATGATTTTTTGTGATATTTATTTTAGGTTTAAATATTAGTATTTTCTACTACATGTTTATTTACCTTCCTCATTTTCATTTATTTAATTTCGTATTTTTATTGTTATTAATATTATTATTATTGCTATTAATACTTTTGTTCTTGTGACCATTGTTAATATTATCATTGTTACTGTTAATGCTATTATTATCAATGTTGTTGTTGTTGTTGTTGTTGTTGTTATTATTATTATTATTATTATTATTATTATTAATGTTTTGTTACTATTATTCATGATTTATTATTATTATTATTATTATTATTATTATTATTATTATTATTATTATTATTATTATTATTATTATTATTATTATTGTGGTTGTTGTTGTTGTTGTTGTGTTTTACTATTGTCTTTTTCTCTTTATTATTATTATTATTATTATTATTATTATTATTATTATTATTATTATTATCATCATTTTATTGTTGTTATTGTCATTATTTCGTCATCGTTCTTATTATTATTCTTAGATTTTTGCAAGACTTATTTTTAATTTTCTTTGCATGTGAATTATTTGTGTATTGAATTAATATGTAATATATTTATCTTGTCTTTATATTTATTTGTTTGATTTTAGAATTATTATTAACATTTTTAATGTCATTTTTTGTTTGTGATTTAATGTAATTTGCCTTGTGTGAGCGTTTCTGTCACACCCCAAATCGGGCTTAGTTGGATTTTGCAAGCTAAGACGGATAAGTGAAGGGTATTTCGGTAATTTGTGTATGAAGATTTTGGATAATAAGGATTTAATGGTAAAGTAATTATTTAAGTATGTTAAAAGGGAAATGTTAGAGTGTGCTTGTAGTGTATGGAAGTATGATGTAAGTGGATTATAAGGAATTATATGGTGTGAGTTGTGTTTGGTGCCTTGAAGATATTTATTCAAGAGATGATATGGTGTATGTGAGAGTATGGTGCAATGGTTTGAAAAGTCTAAAGTGGATGTTTGGTCTAATAGGGAGCTGCCATGTGGCATGGTTGGTGGGCATTGATTGAAGGAAAGAAGAAAAGAGAGAGAGAGAGAGAGAGAACACGACAATTTTCGTTCTCCCTCCCTCTCACGCCTCCTCTTCTTCTTCTCTTCTCCTTTCTTTGCTTTTCCTTTCTTTCTCTTTTGGCCGGATGTTGGTGCTTGCTTAGTGGTGTTTTGATGGAGTTTTGGAAGCAAGATTGAAGAGGTATGTGGTTGTTTTTGTTTTGGGTCTTCTTCTTCTTCTCCTTTTGCGGGTTGGATTGGGTTTTTAAAGGTTATGTTTTTGGATTAAGAGGTTTTTGGGTTTTTGGTTTTGTGCAAGTTTTGGGTGGTAAGAGTGATGGAATATGTCATGGTATGTGTATGATGATCACGCAGCGGAAAACAAAAAAAAATTTGATCATACATGCCAAACAATTCCTTGACAAGAATTGGAAACATGCAATTTTAGGGTTTTAATAACTTACAACTTTAGATGCCTTTCAAATTGAATTTGATGATGACCAGCAATTTAGATGATCTTGTCCACCTTAGATGTTCACCACCAATGCCAAGGAACAGCCTTTTTCGCCACTCCTCTCTATTCTCACACACACACTCGCAAAGACGGCTTAAAACCGAAAGTGCTAGCTTACTAAATATGTATTGTGTAATGGAATTAGTTTGAAGCCACAAGACTTGATCTTGTCCTTCTACTATGTGTAATCAATGCTCAAAGTCACAAGCAAGCAAGCAAGAATCCTTCTCCTTGTGTATTTCGGCCAAGAAGAAAAAAAATGAGAGAGAGAGAGATGTTTCACGCAAAACCTAGCCACCACTCTTTTTCTTCTCTCTTAGGGTTTTATTCTTATCTAATATATACCCCTCCTTATGGCAAGTCTTTAATCCGAATTTTCCTACCTTGAGATAGTTAATTCAACCTTAAACACTTCCTAAAGATCAGTAGTAAATATTAGCTCAATCCCTTTTGAATTTAAAATTCAAATTGATTTGAAATAAAACCTTAAGATGTATTAATCAAACTAATCACTTACCATTTAACATGTGCTGAAATTCCCATGGTATATATCCTTTGGAATTTCGGCTAGGTCATCCCATTATTAAGTGATTTAGTTTGACTTAAATATCTTAGGATTTAATACTCAATTAAATTAATTAATACAACATAATTAATTAATTGAAATTAAACCTATGTGGGCCGAATTTCCTCTCTCATGGACCAAGGTCCATTAGCAATTAAATACCCATTACATATACATTAATTTGACTTAAATTAAAAGCCTAAATTAATGCTCAATACTTTATTCAAGTATTTTAAGCCCAATGCTTTGTGTGCGATCCTATAGGTCCATTTAATATTGGCAATGAATTAAAAATTAATTCAAAGGCTATATATATTCTCTAGCAAGATATTATAGCATTCCAAATTAAATGAAAATGCAATTGGCATTTAGTGACCTAATGCAATTTTATATATTCCCTTACCCATAAATATCAGAATTAACATAAGGCATGGAACAAGTCATCCTCATGTGTAAGTTAATTCCTTTCTTGATATTCCAGTGACACTGAACTTCTCAGATAAATAATGATTGCACATTATTACATCTCGGTATGGCCATACACTTCTCAGTTCACTGATCAAGTGGCCGATGATATTTTCTCTCTTATAGAGAGGGGTAATCCCTTCACTTCTCTCATGCTCTCTAACATGAATCAATGCATACCCAAGCATACCCATACTTGTCACTCAGTTACGAGCACGTTAGGTGTATGTCAAAGTACACAGTAATTCATAAAGAGTTTCATAGAGATTTTAGGTCTAAGAACTCCGATACAAAACTTGCATATGAGGAACACTTATGACTTGTACCATGTAGTGTTCTCATGTGTGGATCGTATCCAAATACCATGTTACAAACATGTATCTATGATCTCTGATTGACACTTTTGTCCTTATGATCCGTAAGACAGAACTCAACTAATCAGAGAGAGCATACTAGTCTTAATTCATTTGTTATTCCCATAACAATGACTGACTAGGGATATTTAGAATGAAGTCTCATTTGTTTCAAGGTCTTACAACCATGTGCCTCACACATGATAACTTAAACTGAAACAACATTCTTGGATAGTTCTATCAATTGACATGCACAGGAATACAATGGATAAAACAAATGCCTCATTTATTAACTAAAGTGTTTTATTACAATGTATTGGGGCTAGGGCTTACACTAACAATCTCCCACTAGCACTAGTCCCAATTGGGCATAGCCCTAAGACCGAATGATCTCAAATGAGCTTCGTGCAGATTTGGGCGCAACCGTTTCGTCAAAGGATCTGCTACATTGTCTTCACTTGCTATCTTGCTGACCTTGACGTCCCCACGATCAATGATTTCTCTGATCAGGTGGTACCTCCTGAGTATGTGTTTGGATTTCTGATGTGACCGGGGCTCCTTGGCCTGTGCAATGGCCCCGTTGTTGTCACAAAAAATTTCTAATGGATCTAGGATGCTTGGGACCACTCCTAATCCAGAAATGAAATTTCTAATCCAAACAGCCTCTTTTGCAGCCTCACTTGCTGCAATATACTCAGATTCTGTAGTTGAGTCGGCAACGGTCTCTTGCTTTGAGCTTCTCCAGCTGACAGCAGCACCGTTTAAAACAAAAACGAATCCAGATTGCGATCTTGAGTCCTGAGTGCTGGTTTGAAAAGCAGCATCGGCATAGCCTTGTATGACGAGCTCTTCCTGACCACCATACACCAAGAAGTGATCCTTAGTCCTTCGTAGGTACTTAAGAATCCCTTTTACAGCAGACCAGTGCTTTTCACCAGGGTCTTGCTGAAACCTACTGGTTATACTCAGTGCATGAGCAACATCCAACCTAGTACATAACATAGCGTACATGATAGATCCAATAGCAGATGCATATGGGATTCTACTCATGTTGTCCCTTTCCTCTTTGGTTTTAGGGCACTGTTCTTTAGTTAAAGGAACTCCCAAAGCCAAAGGTATGTACCCTTTCTTTGAGTCTCCCATACTAAAACGCTTTAGTACCTTGTCTATGTACTTTTCTTGACTTAGTCCCAATAGCCGATTCGATCTATCTCTGTAGATCCGAATGCCAAGTATTGTCTCAGCTTCACCTAAGTCTTTCATTGAGAAACATTTCCCCAACCATTGCTTAACCTTTTGCAATGTTGGAATGTCATTCCCAATGAGAAGGATGTCGTCCACATATAGGACCAGAAATACTACTATGCTCCCACTAACCTTCTTGTATACACAAGGCTCATCTTCGTTCTTGACGAAGTCAAATTCTTTGACTGCCTCATCAAAACGAAGATTCCAACTTCGGGATGCTTGCTTTAATCCATAAATGGATTTCTGAAGCTTGCAAACCTTCTTAGGATGCTTGGGATTGACAAAACCTTCAGGCTGTGTCATAAACACCTCCTCTAGTAAATTTCCATTGAGGAAAGCAGTTTTGACATCCATTTGCCATATCTCATAATCATGATATGCAGCTATGGCAAGCAAGATCCTAATGGACTTGAGCATGACTACAGGCGAAAAGGTTTCATCATAGTCTACACCATGTGTTTGTCGAAAACCTTTCGCTACTAGTCTACCTTTGTAGGTCTTATCAGCTTTGAGTTTAAATAGCCACTTGCATTCAATTACTTTAGCACCTTGTGGTGGATCAACCAAGGTCCAAACCTGGTTATCGTACATTGATTGCATCTCGGATTTCATGGCTTCAAGCCAATTTTTCGAGTCTGGGCTTTCAATAGCTTCTCGGTAGGTAGTAGGATCCTCACGATCTACTAACTCAATAGTGTCACTGTCAGTGATTAGAAAACCATATCTCTCAATCTCCTGACGTACCCTACCGGACCTTCTAGGTACTTGTGCAATGGGTTCTTGTTCCACAATTGGTTGTGAACTTGATCCCATTTCCAACTCATCCTGTATAGGAGTTTGTGGCGTTTGAATTTCTCCAAGTTCTACTTTACTCCCACTGTCTTTCTTGAGAAGGAACTCCTTTTCCAAGAAAACAGCCTTGCGAGCAACAAATACTTTGTTCTCGGTTTGTGAGTAAAAGTAGTATCCCTTTGTTTCTTTGGGATAACCCACAAATAAGCAGACAGTGGATTTGGACTCTAGTTTGTCAGATGTTAATTTCTTAACATGTGATTCACAGCCCCAAATCCTGAGAAATGACATATTGGGTTCTTTCCCAGTCCATACCTTGTATGGTGTCTTTTCAACTGCTTTAGTTGGAATACGGTTTAGTAGAAACGCAGCAGTTTCTAATGCATAGCCCCAAAAAGAGACAGGAAGATTTGCTTGACTCATCATAGATCGAACCATGTCCAATAGAGTTCGATTTCTCCTTTCGGACACACCATTCCATTGTGGTGTTCCAGGAGGAGTGAGCTGTGATATAATACCACACTCCTTTAGATGACAGTCAAACTCTTGGCTTAAATATTCGCCACCTCGATCTGACCGAATGGCTTTTATACTTTTGCCAAGTTGGTTTTCTACTTCGTTTTTAAACACTTTGAATTTCTCAAAAGTTTCAGATTTATGCTTCATTAGATAGACATAGCCATATCTACTGAAGTCATCTGTGAATGTCACGAAGTAGCTAAAACCACCTCTGGCTTGTGTACTTAATGGTCCACATACATCGGTATGTATTAGCTCCAATAAGCCATTAGTCCTCTCACCTTTCTTATTAAAAGGACTTTTTGTCATTTTTCCATGCAAACATGGCTCGCATGTATCATAAGACTCTAAGTCGAATGACCCAAGTACTCCAGTTTTATGGAGTCTTGAAATGCGTTTTTCGTTTGCATGTCCTAAACGACAATGCCAGAAGTAAGTAGGGTTTAACTCATTTGATTTAACCCTCTTTGTATTAATATTGTATATGGACTCTTTGTTTGATAGATCAAGGATATAAAGGCCATTTTGCAACATGGCATTGCCATATGAAATGCCTTGGAGACGAATATGAGCATTGCCATTTTTAATAACAAAATCAAATTCATCCAAATCCAATAATGAAACTGAAATAATGTTTCTGCTCATAGCAGGCACATAATAACAATTTTTCAAAATTAAACAAAGTCCTGAAGGTAAAGTGAGTTGATAGTCGCCTATCTCCATGGCAGCAACTCGTGCTCCATTCCCCACACGGAGGTCCACTTCATTCTTCCCAAGTAATCTCCTATTTCTTAGCCCCTGCACATTTGAACAAATGTGAGAACCACAACCGGTATCTAGTACCCAAGTGGTAGAAATAGAAAGGTTAATTTCAACAACAAAAATACCTGAACTGGACGCCTTGGCTCCATTCTTTTTTTGTTCTTCCTTAAAGAGAGCGCAATTCTTCTTCCAATGCCCTATTTTGTTGCAATGGAAGCAAGTGCTCTCACTCTCCTTGGGCTTTTGCGCCTTGGGCTTGGATTGGGCCTGAGGTGCGCTCCCATTTGACTTGAACCGAGCCAGGTCATTCTTGGGTTTTGCCTTTCCCTTTCCTTTTCCCTTAGCCGGTCCCTTCTTAATGCCCCCTTGAACCATCAGTATGGGATTAGTCTTTCGAATGTTTTCTTCAGCATTCTTAAGCATCCCATGAAGCTCAGTAACTGACTTGTTCATCGCATGCATGTTATAATTCATTACAAATGGATCATAATCATCAGCCAATGATCCTAAAATCAAGTCAGTAGCCAATTCCTTTGGTACTTGTACCTCAAGCTTCTCAAGAGTATCAAGATACCCTTTCATCTTGAGTACATGTGTACTAACAGGAGTACCTGCAGCCATCTTACAGGAAATTAAGGCCTTAGTTGTCACAAACCTCTCGTGACGAGCTTGCTCTTGGAACATTTCCTTTAAGTGCACCATGATCGCATACGCCTCTTGGTCCATAAATTGCTTTTGCAAGTCAGGCACCATAGTGGCTAGCATCAAACAGGTCACATCATTGGAGTCGCTCTTCTTGGTCTCAAAAGTTTCCCTTTGAACCGCAGAGGCGTTCCTTGCAGGTTCTTGAGGCAAGGGTGCATCCAAAACATACGACTTTTTCTCTTGCTTAAGAACTATCCTTAAGTTTCGAGACCAGTCTATGAAATTGGTGCCATTCAATTTGTCCTTTTCAAGGACCGATCGCAATGAGAAATTGTTGTTTGAAGATGCCATTTTTCAATCTACAATAAAATTTAGCAAGATTAAATGAGGTCTTATTAATAATCCCACAAACCGAATTAATATCCCTTTAAATAATTCGCGTTAGTGATTTAATGTGGGCCAAGATCCACTTTTCACAACAACCTTATTAGTCAAGCTGAGCTTGTACACCTAACAAGTTAAGTTACTTAGGTAGGATAACTCCAATCATGATTCGTACATGACTCTTGGATCAAATGGGCTAACATCTTAAGATGTTATAGCACAAACCCATTTATTAGTTGCCTAGGTCCGGGCATCCCTTTCCATGTTAAGTCCAACCTACATTCACAACTCATGCCTCACAAAGATAATCGGGCGCATCTAGGACTCCTAGTCTACGTTACCGATGATCGATGCCTTGACATGTTTCGAATTAGGAAGGCAACTTTATGACTTACTATTTTAGGGATTCATTTTATTACGGCTTACATGGCATACGCTTTGTCATCCATTCATAGCATGCATATATAAATAATTGCATAAAGTAAAGCGTGACAAACATGGGCCCATAAAACCTACAACTAAGATTCTATACTATTACACAAGAATCTTCTTAGTTGGGCTTCATCTTAATTTACAAAGTCTTCAAGTAAATTCTATTCTAAGAAATAAATGAAACTTTTACAATAATACATAATGGCTCGCAGGCCATAATTAATTACAAAAACCCAGGGCCCATGAATGCACCATGCATATCCATTTATCACACCAAACAAGCAAATTAATATACATAACATTCATGGATCAAACAAAGTCCAATTTTAATTAAATTAGCCAAGCCCATTAATGGAAATTGTGTACTTGAACCTTTAAGAGATGACCCTATGATGGGCCTGGGCCGAGGCCCAATGGACTAAATCCTCTTATTGAATAAGTTCTCTTAAAAGCCCAAAACACAAACTAGTTAGATTTGTGCTATAAATCAACTCTAGTATAATTTCCAATTTTGCCATTTTAATAATATGTCATACTGCCCATAAACATTAAAAATTCATATAATATGTACCGACATGAATTAAAAATAAAATCATGAAGAACATATATATAAAACATGGCATGCATATAAAAACAAACAAACAACAAAAACTAGTTGTTTAATGCTTATGTGATGCCAAAAATGCACAAACACTTAAATCAATTTTATGAGTCATTTAATAATCTAAATAAGGTCATAAATATTGATTTAACATTCTGTACCAATCTGATCTAAATGTGTTTTTACCATTTTAATCAAATCAAAACAAAACAATGTTGATTAAACATGTAACAAACACAAACTAGTCATGTTTTAAGTGATTTTAAAATTAATCAATTAATTTGTCATGGACCAGAATTAAAACCATATTTAAATAATGTCCAGACCTGATATTTAATATTTTAAAAACACTTACAAACATGCCAAAACCAATTTTACATTTAATATATAAAACTAGTTGTTAAAATTTCAATTAACATGCCATAATGCACCTAGTTTTAACATTAACATGTACCATCAGGTATACATAATTAAATCTGACCATTAACAGCCCCTAAACAACCTAAGGACAGTATATTAACATGTCATATTAATTATAATACCTATCTAATCAATTAAAATCGTTTTTACACCAAAACAATGCAAAAAACTCAAAACAGAAAATTTCAGCATTGCATGTATTAAAAGTAACGATTTTTAATTAATTATTTCATGCACCTAAAGCACTAAAATAAGCATGTTTAGGCTCTGATACCACTGATGGAATATGTCATGGTATGTGTATGATGATCACGCAGCGGAGAACAAAAAAAAATTTGATCATACATGCCAAACAATTCCTTGACAAGAATCGGAAACATGCAATTTTAGGGTTTTAATAACTTACAACTTTAGATGCCTTTCAAATTGAATTTGATGATGACCAGCAATTTAGATGATCTTGTCCACCTTAGATGTTCACCACCAATGCCAAGGAACAGCCTTTTTCGCCACTCCTCTCTATTCTCACACACACACTCGCAAAGACGGCTTAAAACCGAAAGTGCTAGCTTACTAAATATGTATTGTGTAATGGAATTAGTTTGAAGCCACAAGACTTGATCTTGTCCTTCTACTATGTGTAATCAATGCTCAAAGTCACAAGCAAGCAAGCAAGAAAGAGAAGCTCAAGGGCAAAGAGAAGGTGAAGATGGGGTTTTGAAGCTTCAAAGAAATCAAGTTGTGTGTTAATTTTTGTGGTGAATATAGTAAATAGACCTAGATGTTGTCCAATTTCACAATTAGACAGAAAAGCAAAAATCATCAGATCTAACAGAGGTGGTGAATATTATGGATGGTATGATGAAATTGGACAACATCCAGGTCTATTTGCTAAATTCCTTTAAAAATATGGCATTTGTGCTTAATACACAATACCAGGTACACCACAACAAAATGGTGTTACAGATAGGCGTAATCGTACCTTAATGGACATAGTTAAGAGCATGTTAAGCTATGTTTCCTTACCCCTATCATTGTGGATGTATGCTTTGAAAACTGCCATGTATTTATTAAATAGGATTCTTAGTAAGATAGTTCCAAAAACACCTTTTGAACTATGGATAGAAAGAAAATCCAGTTTAAGACACCCGTATGTTTGGGGTTGTCCGGCAGAAGTAAGAGTTTATAATCCACATGAAAGGAAACTGAATTCAAGAACAACCGGTGGCTTCTTCATTAGCTATCCAGAAAAATCTAAAGGTTATATATTTTATTGTCCTAACCATAGTACGAGAATTGTTGAAGCTAGAAGTGCACGGTTCATTGAAAATGGTGAAATTAGTGGGAGTGTTGAACCACATAAAGTGAAAATTCAAAAAGTTAGGGTGGAGATTTCTTTACCTTAAACTTACATAAATGATGAAACACCCCATAATGAAGTTGTTGTCAATGAGCCCATAGTGGATGAACCACAACATGTGGCATTAAGAAGTTCTGAAAGGCAAATAAGATCTACTATGTTTAATGATTATGTGGTTTATCTGCAAGAGTCCGAATTTGACTTAGGATCGATGATGATCCAGTTTCATTTTCACATGCCATGGATAATAAAGATTATATGAAATTGTTAAACGCCATGAAAGAAGAGATGAAATCAATTGATCAAAATGAAGTTTGGGATCTTGTTCAAATGCCAGAAAATTGTAAAAAAGTTGGGTGTAAATGGGTCTTTAAGACTAAGCGTGATTCTAATGGCAATATCAAAAGACATAAAAGGGACAATGTCAGACCATTATGATATATATCTCTATTACATGTCACATTGAGTTTAGAACCGGTATTGTGATTCATAGAAGGGACTACGTCGATATAATGACATACAACCGCTATAATCCTTATTAGTTTTCTGCTTAATAGTGATTTTCGGTTTGATGAATTTATAAGAGGATTTAGCTTAAACTATGCATATTATAATCGTTATTAAATTATGAAGTTAAATAATGACACATGGGCCAAGTGGGAGAATGTTGGATTTGTTAATTGTTGCCCACGCATTTATATATATATTATTAATTATATATTTATTTAATATTAAATATATTAGATTAGATTGAATAATATTAAGTACTAAAATTCAATTAGTCAATGGGAGATATTTTTAACTACACATTGATGGGATGTCAGTTAAGAAAAAAGAATTAAAATAAAATCGGTCATCTCTCAAACCAATTAATGTAACTTTTCTTTCCATTAAGAAAAGCATACTTTCAAAACTTAGATGTTTAAAGAGAGAGAAATTCAGTTTTTCATAAATGATTTGTAGTGATTAGCTGTTCTTCATCAAAAATTCATTATGAATCAAGGTATATTTTCTTTTCTCTAATTTATATGTATTGTGAAATTCACAAAGTTATGTGATTTTGGAAACTAGGGTTATGCATAATTGTTTTGTATAAATTAAGAAAATCTAACAAGGAATAGAAATAGAAACTGAAATATCTCTTCGGTTTCCACATGGAATGAAATATCCATATGATATTCTCCAAGTATTTAGGAAATTGGTTGAGAAAAAAAGAAATTGAGTAATAAATAATTACAAATATATGAATATCAGATTATTTAAGTCAAAAAAAACTGAAAAATTCAGAGTGATACAAGGTTCTGATAGTGTTAGATTGAAAAAATGGAGAAGAAGAAAGTGAAGAGAGAAAGAGGGAAGACGACGGTGAAAGAAATGCTAGGCAGAAAAAGAAATTTAAACCCTAATTAGTTAGAGCCTTTGAGGATATGGAAGAGCAAAAGAGGATTTTTTTTCTGGTTTAAATATGGAAGAAAGGGAAATAGTCCAAAATATGACTTTTGTCCCGCCAACGACAAATTTGAATAAATTTTAAAATTTAATAATACTTTTTGAAAAATCATCACGGAGTTCTATAAAAATATTGTGACTCTTTATCATAAAACATCTCCATTTTCTATTAGTGATGCTTGTCAAGAAAGAGTTGGTGCGAAAATTAGTGACTATATTTTAAAAGCGTCATTAAGCATTCAAAATTATTAATCTCGTGATATTTTTAGAAAGCATTATTATTGTCAATAAAATAGTGATGCTTATCAAAAAAGGTCACTAGTTAAAAAATTTGGTGATGCTATTTTAAAAGTGTCAATTATATCAATATTATTAATTTTGTGACTTTTTTCTAGAAAGTGTCACCACAATCAATAAGTTGGTGATATTATTTTAAAACCGTCCTTAAATATCCAAAATTACTAATA
Source organism: Excoecaria cochinchinensis (assembly GCA_947683425.1). NCBI lineage: Eukaryota > Viridiplantae > Streptophyta > Magnoliopsida > Malpighiales > Euphorbiaceae > Excoecaria > Excoecaria cochinchinensis. The sequence goes on along the minus strand of CANTUQ010000097.1, from coordinate 4,021,157 downwards.
CCCAGATGTCAAATTCAATAAGTTGGTGATGCTTATCACGAATGCATTGCCAGGTAAAATTGTAACACCCCCTATGTCCCCGTTGGAAGGACGCGGGTGTGCTACCGACGCTCACTCACATACATGCACACATACGTTAAGCGAAAGCATACGTTCATGCAAAAACACGGAAAATTAAAAACTTATCTTGAGAAGCAAAACTGGACATACATTAACTCACACACATGCAGGCACTAAGCCAAAACATATACACATGCATACATATGATTATTCAGTGGAAGCATAAAGCGGAGAAATAACTGAAACTTAATTACAATAAGATCCTTACATAATCAAAAGGCTACAAATTACAGAAATCAAAATACAGAAGCTGAACAGAATTACATAACACTACTAACTCCTATGTGGCCGACCCTGCAGATGTGCGACTCGAACCGAACCAAACCTGCCACCTGCACGGGAAAAGAGCCCGTGCTAAGCAATAAACGCTTAGTGGGGAGAACACACAAGCAAGATGGACGGCCATTCACAATGGTCGCCAGAACAAATTACATACACAAATGGCATGTACAAATAATCACAACAGATGGATAAATAAGCCTGCATAGGAAAGCCATGCATTCGGAAGTTCATATACACATACTTGTACATATTAAGATTGTTAGTGGTTATGCCCTAGGCCAAGCATTTGGACCTTGATGTAATCATTACTTTTTCATTTATATAATGGTTTTCTTCGTATTGATATTATTGGCATGTTACATTATTGTAATGTTTATGAATAACAACGTTATTCATGTTGTCCCTAGTCATTTATCAATAAAGGGCATAAAGATAATTAAGACTAGTATAGATTTGCATTGATAATCATGGGATGATTATATATGTTGATATAAATCAAATCTATATGTACTTGCTAGAGAACAAAGTACTGGATAGACCCACTATAAGATCACTTCATGGGTTAATGTCATAAGTGTTCTTATAATAGATATATTATTGAATCCTTTGACCTGAGGTTATCATAGTTTCCTACATAAGGATCATTATGTTTTGACATAATCAAACGTTATCTTTAATCGGATAATTATAAAGTTTATGATCGGACATAATGAGAATTATGCGGAGGAAAGTGAATAATCAAGATGGAATTTGTCCCTCTCTAATGAGAGAGATATCTATTGGGCCCCTCGATAAGTAGGACTGTAAAATGCATGGCCGTGCTCAAATGAATTGATAGTGTGATCAATGTCATTTGAATTTATCAGTCTACTTGGTGATCGAGAAATTATATGTTTGAACAATTTAAGTTTGACATGGACCATGACTTATGTTCAAACAAGATATCGTGTGACAAAAAGGATAATAACATGTTCTATTGCAAGGTTAAAATCGGACTAACGATATTTATATTATTTGGGTAGTCATAATGTCTTGCTAGAGACCAATTATGACTTGTGGGCTTTTATGGGATTAGGCCCACTGCCAACATAATATAAACCTATTGGGTCACACACCAAGAGCAAAATGAACAGAATGGATTTTATTGGGTTATTTTGGAATAAAATATAAATATCGGTATTTATATTTAATTTCGAAATTACATATTTATATATATATATTTATACATATAAATATCTCTTATTTTGAATATGAGATAATAATATGTATTAATATATTATTTCTTATTATTTTGAATAATAAATAAATAAATAAATATATATATATATATAAATATATGTATATATATATTATATCTTAATTTTGAATTAAGAGATAATATCCTCATTTATCTTTTCCTAAGAGGAAAAGGATTTGAAATAGATATACAATTATATATGGGATATATGTTAAAAAGGAGTTTAACCCTAATAGAAACACTAATCACGTTATTCTAAATAACTTGGATTAGAGTGGCTGTAAAAAATTAATCTTTGAGAAAGAAAGAAAAGAAAAACAGTGCTATCGTTCTTCTTTGTGAAAGAAAGAAAATGCCAGTGAATTCTCATTACGTCCTCCGCATAATTCTCATTACGTCCTCTATCGGTATCCACACGCACGAACAAAAGATCAGAAATCGCAGGGGTGCTAGCTCCCTTGAATGCGAATGGATTTTATTTTCTGTCTTTCTCAAAGAACAATAGTGGCTCTGTTTTTCTTTTTCTTTCTTTCACAAAGAAGAACGATAGCACTGTTTTTCTTTTCTTTCTTTCTCAAAGATTAATTGTTACAGCCACTCTAATCCAAGTTATTTAGAATAACGTGATTAGTGTTTCTATTAGGGTTAAACTCCTTTTTAACATATATCCCATATATAATTGTATATCTATTTCAAATCCTTTTCCTCTTAGGAAAAGATAAATGAGGATATTATCTCTTAATTCAAAATTAAGATATAATATATATATACATATATTTATATATATATATATATTTATTTATTTATTTATTATTCAAAATAATAAGAAATAATATATTAATACATATTATTATCTCATATTCAAAATAAGAGATATTTATATGTATAAATATATATATATAAATATGTAATTTCGAAATTAAATATAAATACCGATATTTATATTTTATTCCAAAATAACCCAATAAAATCCATTCTGTTCATTTTGCTCTTGGTGTGTGACCCAATAGGTTTATATTATGTTGGCAGTGGGCCTAATCCCATAAAAGCCCACAAGTCATAATTGGTCTCTAGCAAGACATTATGACTACCCAAATAATATAAATATCGTTAGTCCGATTTTAACCTTGCAATAGAACATGTTATTATCCTTTTTGTCACACGATATCTTGTTTGAACATAAGTCATGGTCCATGTCAAACTTAAATTGTTCAAACATATAATTTCTCGATCACCAAGTAGACTGATAAATTCAAATGACATTGATCACACTATCAATTCATTTGAGCACGGCCATGCATTTTACAGTCCTACTTATCGAGGGGCCCAATAGATATCTCTCTCATTAGAGAGGGACAAATTCCATCTTGATTATTCACTTTCCTCCGCATAATTCTCATTATGTCCGATCATAAACTTTATAATTATCCGATTAAAGATAACGTTTGATTATGTCAAAACATAATGATCCTTATGTAGGAAACTATGATAACCTCAGGTCAAAGGATTCAATAATATATCTATTATAAGAACACTTATGACATTAACCCATGAAGTGATCTTATAGTGGGTCTATCCAGTACTTTGTTCTCTAGCAAGTACATATAGATTTGATTTATATCAACATATATAATCATCCCATGATTATCAATGCAAATCTATACTAGTCTTAATTATCTTTATGCCCTTTATTGATAAATGACTAGGGACAACATGAATAACGTTGTTATTCATAAACATTACAATAATGTAACATGCCAATAATATCAATACGAAGAAAACCATTATATAAATGAAAAAGTAATGATTACATCAAGGTCCAAATGCTTGGCCTAGGGCATAACCACTAACACATATTACCTGAGTGCTCGTCTTAATATCATATTCGTCCGAATACTACACTCTTATATCATATTAAGCAAAGCCCCAAACAGACAAGGGATCACAGTAGATACAAATATTCATGTAAGAATACATACAGCTCTTATGCATATAGGTACCGGGGCATCAAGTGTCAGTACCCTACCGTGCACAGTCACGAGATATAATACACATATGACTATCATGCCAAGTACTCATGCATTAACGGAAAACCCATTCACATGCAATACAATTATCAGGCAATACGCACCCAACTATCATGCCGAGAACGCTAGTTAACTAAACATACTTTTATCATGCCTTGAAATGTAAATACATGACCACACGCTGAAATCACTACAATAGGAAAACTAGAGAGAGGAGGCACGTAACATAACACAATATATATATATACATTCCAAGGTCAAGAGTACATTCATTATGTATCTTGATTCATATAATTCACTATAACCGTCAAAAGTACAAAATCATGTTTGCACATGCTTACTAATCGAATTCATGGCATTCAAAAGATCATGGTCACAGTCATGCACATCTAAATTCCCGTACCTATATTCACAACCGTTGGCATACCATACATTCACACTATGTTATGCATATACCCATATATGCAGATAATTATGTTCAATTCACATGTTTAGGTCACACTTAACCCATTCAGAGATTCATAATCACATTCTCTTATTCACATTAGGCAAAACAGACAGAATACCTGCTGACTCAAAATAGTGAATAACGAGTATACAGACAGTACTTTACCGGTACGAGCCGGTACAGACAGTACTTTACCGGTACGAGCCGGTACAGACAGTACTTTACGGGTACGAGCCGATACAGACAGTACTTTACGGGTACGAGCCGATACAGACAGTACTTTACGGGTACGAGCCGATACATCAAGATACTTTTAACTTTTCCAAAACACTTTCAAAAGGGATCTTAAACAAGATCCGAACATATAAGGGTTCGCGAGGAACCAAACGGGGACCTGATCAGGGTCCAAACATTCAAAGGGTTGCAGCTAAGAGACTCTATTAGGCAAGCCTAACTATCCACTAGACTGACTCTTGCAGACGGAGAATTACACAGTTTACGGCCATAGTTCAATTATAATACGCAAAGAGTTCACTTACTTTGATGAATCGGTACATACATAATATAGCTCATATCAGGTGGTATCGCATTCTAAAATCCACAATTAAACATTCCTAACACATACAAAAATTAAAGGATTTTATTGCAAAAACAGGGTAGGTCACGGTGGTAATCAAACTGGTTGCCACCGTGACATACAAAGGACCTTCGGCAGAAAGCAAGTCTGGGGTACCTCACGGTGGTAACTAAATAGGTTGCCACCGTGACATACCCACAACCCAGAATAGAATCTAAGGTCTGAACACCTCACGGTGGTAACCAGATTGGTTGCCACCGTGACCTATTCAAACTCACGGCAGAAATGCATCTGGTTCGTGCCTCACGGTGGTAACCGAATTGGTTGCCACCGTGACCCATGCCCAGATGTGATTCCTGAGGGCGATTTCCAGGTTATTCAATCCAACTATCCCAAAATTCTCATTTCAACCAACATATCCTCATTCCAATAGCAATAAAAACCCAAATCAAACATCATTGAATCATGCCATTAATAAGTCTTACACATGAATTCGAAGAATAACATCACATTACATCAATTCATGCTAACACTTAACAATGCAAAGTCTTAGTCATGCAATGGTACAATTTACACTTAAGCATAGCATAGTATTCTTAGAGAAGGATCATAAGTACAGATATGCATAATACATTTCACATTCAATATCACATGCTCATACAGATTAAGGTATTACAACCCTTAAGTGTCATTTAACTTGATTAGATTCTAATCATACAATTACACCTAATTATTTTATTAGTTTGTATTAATCTTAATCCTATTCACATTTATTTTCCAAGTGATAACTATTCTTATACTCATTTAACAGTCCTAAACTTGCATCGGATGGATCCTAGGAAGTTCCGGTGCAAAACGGGTTCAATTCGGGAAGAAAAACACATAAAATGGTCAAGACAGAAGGGGTCACGGTGGTAATGAATTTGGTTACCACCGTGAGGTCCCAAACTAAGCATTCTGTCTAGGATTCACATATGTCACGGTGGTAATGAATTTGGTTACCACCGTGACCTACCAAAAACTTGCAAAACAGAAGCTACGATTCAGGACTGCTTCACAACTCATTTTTGTTCAGCCTAAACGGACATCTAAATGACATTTTTAGGCAAATGTTCCTTCTTAACATTTATTTATTAGGATGTTAAGATTCAAATGAAACAAATTTCAGATTAAAATAACATCTATAACTCCAGATATAAGCTAAAACATAAACACTGGTCCAGTAACCCGACCCAACCAGAGACACTTCAGATTTTAACTTATTTAAGGGTCTTAGAGCAAGAAATAGCTTCCGGACCTTCAGAGACAATTTTATATCTATGTCTTAGATTTCAAATGGAACTGGAATTACTCATTTTGGAGGTCTATAACTCGACCTATGACAAAAACAATGCACAAAGGTCTGGCAAAAACTAAACAGAATTTCCCAAACATCATACTTTACACACCAAAAATTATATGAACAATCTAACACATCCAAAATTCATGCACAATCATCCAATAAATCATCATGTATCATTTATACATCAAGATTATATCACACATAGCTCCCAAACCTGGAAATCAAATCTTCAAACCGAACACTTCAAAATCCAACCTTCTCTTCCCTTCTCCTCCAATTCTTGCAACCAAATCAAATCAAAACCTCATTAACCCAAGAACATAACCTTTAAAACCCACTCAAATCCGAAAAAGGAGGAGAAGAAGAAGTATACTAAAAGCAAAACAGCCACTTACCTCCTATAAAACCTTTAAAGCTCAAACCCTAGACCAAAGGTGGAAGAAAACCCACATGAAAGGAAGAGAGAGCAGAAATGTAGATAGGAAAGAGAGAGAGAGGCGTGGGAAAAGGGAAGGCAAAACTTCCTTTTGCTTCCACGGGAAGCTAGTCCATCAATCCCTCTCTCTTCCCTTTTCAAATCCCAATCAATGCTCCCACCAACCTTACACATGTCACCCCACTATTGGTCCCTAATGATCTCATCTTGACTAACAACCCAAGGCACCACACTCAACTCACACCATATAACCTCCCATGAAACACTTTTACATCCTAGTTACCATGCACTAATACCACTAGATCATGCCAAAACCAAAGTACCCTACATCCATACACACATGCACACCTTATAATTTTCCCCCTCTTAACATAATTAATTAAATACTTTGCACATAAGTCCTTATTATCCAATTTCTTCATGAACAAAATTACCAAAATGCCCTTCACTTATCCGACTTAGCTAGTCAATTCCGACTAGGCCCGATTTGGGGTGTGACAACTCTTCCCTCCTAAAAGAATTTTGTCCTCGAAATTCACTTACACTAGAAGAATTCTCAACACTACATTCCAAGTCACCGCCAAACTCATACACTTCACGTATAAACCACCCGACTTTCGCCGACAGCTATACATATCCTTTTAACACTTCAAAGATGTCCGTCATACATGCTATTTCCTCTTACTAACAATACATCTATCAAACCCCAAAAATCACTTTACATTCACTGTATACGATTCTGAAATACTCCTTTCACTCAACTTAACCAAACACAGGACACTTCCTTAACAGTGGATATACTCATCACTTATCACCCTTAGTCATAACATCAAATACGCCAGTACACTCTGTCAGCTTTCTCTCAATCAAAACACATATGTAAATTTTTCTCATGTATGGTCAAAGGGATGATAATGCAATGAGAATGTGATGGCTCATGTATGCAGAGTGATGCAGAAGAAATGCAATTGATGCTATAATGATGCACTTTATCCCATCCCCATGATTCAATATGCTTTCATTCAAAAACTTTTTTCTGGAGATAGCTGACAGGTACACAGAGTACTACCAAATTCTTACAAAATCCAAAAACCCTTGCACTTACGTCCTATTATCAGAAACAGGACCGGAATCCTCAACCAAAGGATACTCAGAAACACTCTGATATTGCACTAACTGGGTTCACACATTCCGTTGTCTCGCCCACATTCTCACTAGGATCAGACTCCATCCAAACATGACACAAGACACGACACATCTGCATTAGGCCACGACACAAACCGACTCACATGCAAAGACACGACACATAACAAACAACACACCCAGAACCGCCAAACCGGCGCTCTGATACCACTAACTGTAACACCCCCTATGTCCCCGTTGGAAGGACGCGGGTGTGCTACCGACGCTCACTCACATACATGCACACATACGCTAAGCGAAAGCATACGTTCATGCAAAAACACGGAAAATTAAAAACTTATCTTGAGAAGCAAAACTGGACATACATTAACTCACACACATGCAGGCACTAAGCCAAAACATATACACATGCATACATATGATTATTCAGTGGAAGCATAAAGCGGAGAAATAACTAAAACTTAATTACAATAAGATCCTTACATAATCAAAAGGCTACAAATTACAGAAATCAAAATACAGAAGCTGAACAGAATTACATAACACTACTAACTCCTATGTGGCCGACCCTGCAGATGTGCGACTCAAACCGAACCAAACCTGCCACCTGCACGGGAAAAGAGCCCGTGCTAAGCGATAAACGCTTAGTGGGGAGAACACACAAGCAAGATGGACGGCCATTCACAATGGTCGCCAGAACAAATTACATACACAAATGGCATGTACAAATAATCACAACAGATGGATAAATAAGCCTGCATAGGAAAGCCATGCATTCGGAAGTTCATATACACATACTTGTACATATTACCTGAGTGCTCGTCTTAATATCATATTCGTCCGAATACTACACTCTTATATCATATTAAGCAAAGCCCCAAACAGACAAGGGATCACAGTAGATACAAATATTCATGTAAGAATACATACAGCTCTTATGCATATAGGTACCGGGGCATCAAGTGTCAGTACCCTACCGTGCACAGTCACGAGATATAATACACATATGACTATCATGCCAAGTACTCATGCATTAACGGAAAACCCATTCACATGCAATACAATTATCAGGCAATACGCACCCAACTATCATGCCGAGAACGCTAGTTAACTAAACATACTTTTATCATGCCTTGAAATGTAAATACATGACCACACGCTAAAATCACTACAATAGGAAAACTAGAGAGAGGAGGCACGTAACATAACACAATATATATATATACATTCCAAGGTCAAGAGTACATTCATTATGTATCTTGATTCATATAATTCACTATAACCGTCAAAAGTACAAAATCATGTTTGCACATGCTTATTAATCGAATTCATGGCATTCAAAAGATCATGGTCACAGTCATGCACATCTAAATTCCCGTACCTATATTCACAACCGTTGGCATACCATACATTCACACTATGTTATGCATATACCCATATATGCAGATAATTATGTCCAATTCATATGTTTAGGTCACACTTAACCCATTCAGAGATTCATAATCACATTCTCTTATTCACATTAGGCAAAACAGACAGAATACCTGCTGACTCAAAATAGTGGATAACGAGTATACAGACAGTACTTTACGGGTACGAGCCGGTATAGACAGTACTTTACGGGTACGAGCCCAGACAGTACTTTACGGGTACGAGCCGATACAGACAGTACTTTACGGGTACGAGCCGATACATCAAGATACTTTTAACTTTTCCAAAACACTTTCAAAAGGGATCTTAAACAAGATCCGAACATATAAGGGTTCGCGAGGAACCAAACGGGGACCTGATCAGGGTCCAAACATTCAAAGGGCTGCAGCTAAGAGACTCTATTAGGCATGCCTAACTATCCACTAGACTGACTCTTGCAGACGGAGAATTACACAGTTTACGGCCATAGTTCAATTATAATACGCAAAGAGTTCACTTACTTTGATGAATCAGTACATACATAATATAGCTCATATCAGGTGGTATCGCATTCTAAAATCCACAATTAAACATTCCTAACACATACAAAAATTAAAGGATTTTATTGCAAAAACAGGGTAGGTCACGGTGGTAATCAAACTGGTTGCCACCGTGACATACAAAGGACCTTCGGCAGAAAGCAAGTCTGGGGTACCTCACGGTGGTAACTAAATAGGTTGCCACCGTGACATACCCACAACCCAGAACAGAATCTAAGGTCTGAACACCTCACGGTGGTAACCAGATTGGTTGCCACCGTGACCTATTCAAACTCACGGCAGAAATGCATCTGGTTCGTGCCTCACGGTGGTAACCGAATTGGTTGCCACCGTGACCCATGCCCAGATGTGATTCCTGAGGACGATTTCCAGGTTATTCAATCCAACTATCCCAAAATTCTCATTTCAACCAACATATCCTCATTCCAATAGCAATAAAAACCCAAATCAAACATCATTGAATCATGCCATTAATAAGTCTTACACATGAATTCGAAGAATAACATCACATTACATCAATTCATGCTAACACTTAACAATGCAAAGTCTTAGTCATGCAATGGTACAATTTACACTTAAGCATAGCATAGTATTCTTAGAGAAGGATCATAAGTACAGATATGCATAATACATTTCACATTCAATATCACATGCTCATACAGATTAAGGTATTACAACCCTTAAGTGTCATTTAACTTGATTAGATTCTAATCATACAATTACACCTAATTATTTTATTAGTTTGTATTAATCTTAATCCTATTCACATTTATTTTCCAAGTGATAACTATTCTTATACTCATTTAACAGTCCTAAACTTGCATCGGATGGATCCTAGGAAGTTCCGGTGCAAAACGGGATCAATTCGGGAAGAAAAACACATAAAATGGTCAAGACAGAAGGGGTCACAGTGGTAATGAATTTGGTTACCACCGTGAGGTCCCAAACTAAGCATTCTGTCCAGGATTCACATATGTCACGGTGGTAATGAATTTGGTTACCACCGTGACCTACCAAAAACTTGCAAAACAGAAGCTACGATTCAGGACTGCTTCACAACTCATTTTTGTTCAGCCTAAACGGACATCTAAATGACATTTTTAGGCAAATGTTCCTTCTTAACATTTATTTATTAGGATGTTAAGATTCAAATGAAACAAATTTCAGATTAAAAGAACATCTATAACTCCAGATATAAGCTAAAACATAAATACTGGTCCAGTAACCCGACCAAACCAGAGACACTTCAGATTTTAACTTATTCAAGAGTCTTAGAGCAAGAAATATCTTCCGGACCTTTAGAGACAATTTTATATCTATGTCTTAGCTTTCAAATGGAACTGGAATTACTCATTTTGGAGGTCTATAACTCGACCTATAACAAAAACAATGCGCAAAGGTCTGGCAAAAACTAAACAGAATTTCCCAAACATCATACTTTACACACCAAAAATTATATGAACAATCTAACACATCCAAAATTCATGCACAATCATCCAATAAATCATCATGTATCATTTATACATCAAGATTATATCACACATAGCTCCCAAACCTGGAAATCAAAGCTTCAAACCGAACACTTCAAAATCCAACCTTCTCTTCCCTTCTCCTCCAATTCTTGCAACCAAATCAAATCAAAACCTCATTAACCCAAGAACATAACCTTTAAAACCCACTCAAATCCGAAAAAGGAGGAGAAGAAGAAGTATACTAAAAGCAAAACAGCCACTTACCTCCTATAAAACCTTCAAAGCTCAAACCCTAGACCAAAGGTGGAAGAAAACCCACATGAAAGGAAGAGAGAGCAGAAATGTAGATAGGAAAGAGAGAGAGAAGCGTGGGAAAAGGGAAGGCAAAACTTCCTTTTGCTTCCACGGGAAGCTAGTCCATCAATCCCTCTCTCTTCCCTTTTCAAATCCCAATCAATGCTCCCACCAACCTTACACATGTCACCCCACTATTGGTCCCTAATGATCTCATCTTGACTAACAACCCAAGGCACCACACTCAACTCACACCATATAACCTCCCATGAAACACTTTTACATCCTAGTTACCATGCACTAATACCACTAGATCATGCCAAAACCAAAGTACCCTACATCCATACACACATGCACACCTTATAATTTTCCCCCTCTTAACATAATTAATTAAATACTTTGCACATAAGTCCTTATTATCCAATTTCTTCATGAACAAAATTACCAAAATGCCCTTCACTTATCCGACTTAGCTAGTCAATTCCGACTAGGCCCGATTTGGGGTGTGACAAAAATACTTGGTGATGCAATTTTAAAGCGACATTGAGTATTCGAGATTACAAACTTTGTGACGCTTTCCTAAAAAGTATCGCTAAAAAAAATTATTAAAAGCATTATTCAGTATCTAATATTACTAACCTCGTGACGCTTTTTTAACCATCATTGTCACGTTTAATAAGTTTGTGACACTTGTCAAGAAGGCATCACCAGCTAAAAAAAATGTAGTGACGCTATTTGAAAAAGGTCACTAAGTATCAAGATTATTACTCCCTCCGTTCCTAAATATCAATTACTTTTACCATTTTCATAAGGATTAAGAAACATTAATTAAACTTAACTTTAGAATTAAATATAATATAAAATGACTAAATTGTCCTTTGTTTACATTAATGGATTTACTTCACATTGGAATTGTAAAGTTTATACTCTTACTTTTTCAAGAAACTTTATGTAAGTAATGAATATTGAACAAGACAAAATTTATATTTTCATTTTTATTTTGTTCTTGCGGATGGACTTCTTTAAATGTAAACTTTTGTTTTCTATTATACTCACTCAATATAAATTTTTAACTCATGAACTTCTCTCAATATAAAATTTAACTCAGGTATATCAAACTTTTCACTCTTAATTTAAAATTTTCCCACCAAAATAAATTTCTAATTTTTTTAATTCCCACCAAAATATGTTGTATAAATAAAATTGTTAAAAGGTTAAATTTAACTTACCAAATTCAATAATCTATATAGAAACTTAGCAAATGCCTTTAAAAATAAATTTAAATGTGAGTGTAATGCAATATGAAGTTGAAGTTGATAATGAAAAAGAATAAGGACAAATTCAATTGTCGGATCTCAATGTTGATATAATAAGTTTTGATTTCAATCAAAATGGCATTCTAAATTCTCCATTGGTTAATGCATTTTCATCAAATCATATTTTTCTTGATTTAAATAGTGAGCCATGTGTTGAAGGTGAGATACAAGTGCAACTACAAGATTCAATTGTCAATACCGGTATGTTACCATATCAAACTAATATATATATATATATATATTGTTCATGCTGCCTTTTATAGTTGTAAGGGTTGAATTTTTTTAAAAAACAAAGATGGATGTATACATGCTTTTAAGCTGTACAAGAAGATGAATAATGATATTTACATAATTATTGTACTAGAATTCATTGATTTTACTTGATAAAAAAGGTAGGGTGTAGGGCCTTTCAAGTTGAGGATATATATGCTACGGTTCATATATATGTTGAGGATATATGTGCTTTATTTGATTATAAAAAAGGTAGGGTGTAGGGCCTTTGAAGATATGCTACGTGTTTGTTTTTTTTTTAAAATTCCACAGTGATTGCAATTATGGCCAAACCAATTTCCAAATAGCTCTTAAGTAATTTTAAATATGGGTGTCCAAAATCCAAGCATTAAATAATTACGTTTATAATTTACTTATTTTGATTTGATTTTTAATTAACTAAAAATGACTTTGATTATTATAATTTTTATTTAGTAAGCCTTTGCTTATTATAATTTTTATTTAGTAAGCCTTTGCTTTACATTTTCATTGTGTTTAAATTTTTTTATTAAATAGTAGAAAATAATATCAATGACAATAAAGTGATCAACCAATAGATGCAAAGACAATGTTGAACAATGATAAACGTAAAACTTTATATGAGAGGTTACTGCAAAAAAGTGTGGATGGAAAATTGACAAGAGGAGTGACAAGATTGGTGGCATTTGAGTTTTCAGTTTCTATGCGCACTGTTCAAAGAATTTGGAAACAATCCAAAAATAGTGGCCCAATTGTTAACGTGTCTCATAGAAAGACAAATTGTAGTCATAAAAAAGTTCAAATTGATATGAATCGGATTCGTGACATTCCTCTACATCAGCAGACAACTTTCGCCTCTTTAGCTTCTGCCATGAACATATGCAAGACCACATTATTCAGAAATTTTAAATCATGAGCTATACGACGTCATTCAAATGCCATAAAACCATATCTGAAGGAAGAAAATAAAAGACAACGGTTGCAATTTTGTATATCAATGCTTGACAAGAATAGCTTGCCACATGATCCAAGTTTCATTGGAATGTATAACATTATCCATATTGATGAGAAGTGGTTCTATATGATAAAAAAATCCGAAACTTACTATTTACTACCTGATGAAGAAGATCCAATTCGAACTTGTAAAAGGAAAAATTTTATTGGAAAAGTTATGTTTTTAGTTGCCATAGCTCGTCCAAGGTTTGACGCACAGGGTAATGAGCTTTCTCTGGAAAAATTGGGGTATTTCCTTTCGTCACCCAAGAGCCAGCTAAGAGAACTAGTGCTAATAGAGTTGCAGGAACACTTGAGACAAAACCGATAACTTCAGTGAAAAGAGAAATTATAAAGTCTTATTTGCTAGAAAAGGTTTTGCCTGCTATCAAGTCTAAATGGCCAAGGGAGGATTTAGGATTTCCAATATATATTCAGGCAAGAACACATATTGATATAAATGATGATGATTTTCGTCGAGTTGCTACAGAAGATGGATTTGATATTCGTTTAATGTGCCAACCTGCAAACTTGCCGGATTTAAATGTTCTAGATCTTGGATTTTTTAATGGGATCCAGTCCTTGCAATATAAGGAGGCACCTAAAACTGTTAATGAGCTTATTGATGCTGTGGTTAAGTCATTTCAAACTTTTTCTTCAAGAAAGTCTAACAATATATTTTTGACATTACAGATGTTCATGATCGAAATCATAAAAGTAAGAGGTTCCCATAAGTACAAAATGCAACATTTGAAGAAAACGGCATTAGAAAGAGAAGGCCAACTACCTACTCAAATGAAATGTGATTCTCATTTGGTACAAGAAGTTCTCAACTATTTAAATTAGCTTGTTTATATTCCAAATATGTAGAGTTGTTGGTAATATTTGTAATTTCATATGTGACTTGCCAAGTATGATCTTTTTTCTTTAATTATATGCAACTTACTTCAATAAGATTTTCCTTTATCTAACAATTTAAAGACAATGTATCCAATAATCTATAGAGCAGTAAAATCATTTACTCTATCTAATACTTCATGGAATAGTAACGTGAAGTAGTAAAATTTATGCATAAAATATATTATTTCAATTGATATAATTCATCTACAACTAGTAGTAAAAAAAGACAAAAAAAAGTTACTTTTTGGTAGACTCTTCTCACTTGCTTTTTGCTTGTGGTGGATAACTCTTCTCACTTGCTTTTTTCACACTCCACCTCTGCCATTTTTATGCTTCCTTTAATTTAACTTCACTTTTTCACGCTTTCTTCTTCTCCCAAGCCACACTTCTGCCTTTTTCATTTTATCTTCATCATACTCCTATAAAACCATTATTTCTTCCCAAACCAACATTTCCTATAGGCATCAGATGACGGCGAAGGTGGAGAAAGACATTTTCTTTGTGTTATCGTGGAGGTGGAAGAGATGGTGTTCTCGTGGAGGTGCTGCCGGTGATGAAACTGAAGTTCAAAAAATAAATTTTTAACATATCTTCCACTGTTTGCTGAATTTTCTCTTCCAATACTTATTGAATCTCTTCTTTGTTAAGAACTTTATCTCCTCTATCATCGGGTAATTTGTTCAAATCGAAATCATGAGGTGGAAGTTTATTCAAATCAAAATTTAACATTTTTTTCTTCTTTTTTTCATTGGATGTGATTTTTGATTTGTAATCTAAACTGGCAGAATTTTTTTCTTTCTCCATTTTTTTTCTTAAATATGTTAAATGATTTTTTATTAATTAAGTTTATGCTTCACATTTTGAAGATATGAATATTGGGAAAAGAAAGATGAAAAGATGAATTAATG
The DNA here is from genome assembly GCA_947683425.1 of Excoecaria cochinchinensis. Lineage (NCBI taxonomy): Eukaryota > Viridiplantae > Streptophyta > Magnoliopsida > Malpighiales > Euphorbiaceae > Excoecaria > Excoecaria cochinchinensis. Next base: position 4,005,443 of record CANTUQ010000097.1, on the reverse strand, counting down.
TGAGTTAAATGAATTGAACTTTTCAAGACAAGGATAAATATGGAAAAATAAAATTAATACTGCATTTACATTGTAGAAAACATCAATCAAATGGAATATCATGACTCCTCAAAAACGACTCCTATACAGGAACGGAGGGAGTAACTTAATTCGTGACACTCTCTTAATAAGCATAGTTTGTTGGCCAATATTTGCAATTTAGTGACATATTTTTGGAAAGCGTCAAGAAACTCTCCAAATACATGATGCTTCTAGAAAAATCGTTGTCTTGTGGCTTTTATCAAGAAAGCATTGCCAATTAAAAAAAATCAGTGATGCTATTTAAAAGTGTCATTAAATATTTTACCTTAATGACGCTTTTTAATAGAAATGTCATGAAGTCTTATAATACAATAACGCTTTCTAAAAGCATCATAAAAAGTCTTTATATTATAAATTTATTGTACTGTAATTTTATTAATTAAAAATTTGAAAAAAATTGTTCATATTTGTCTTTATAGTTAAAAAAAATAAATATGAGTCAATTTAACAATTAGTATGGATAAATGTAAATCAGTTTGATAACAATAGATATTTTTAACAAAAAAAAAAGTTTAAAAATTAATAATTTATACAATTTCGTATAACTCATGGATAAATTTTTTTTTTTATTTTCTAAAATTTATGCTACGAGCACTATAAGAAATTGTAGTTTTCGCGATGGAATTTTAGCGATGGATGAATTTTCGTCGCAAATTTGCGACGGAAAGGACATTCCGTCGCTAAAAATAGCGGGAATAATTTCCCTCCAATTTTAACGATGGAATTTCAATTTTCGTCGCTAAATTTAACGACGAAATTTCAATTTCCGTCACTAAAATTATTAAAAAAAATAATATCTTTTATTAGCTACAGAAATTGAGATCCGTCGCTAAATTTAGTGACAGAAATTGAAATTCCGTCGCTAAAATTAATTAAAAAAATAATATCTTTTATTAGCGACGGAATTCAATTTCCATCGCTAAATTTAGCGATGGAATTTCAATTTTCGTCGCTAAATTTAGCGACGGAAATTCATTTCCCGTCGCTAAAATTTTCCTATTAATTCTATATTTTCTCTCCTTCCCCTCTCTCCACCCTCTCCCCTCCCTCCCGATCCCCCCTCCTCTGCGCCTCTGCCCACCGCCGCCCTCCTCCGACGTGCCTCCACCGGAAGATCTGGCGTTCCCACCGACGTCTGCCGCCAATTCGACTCGGACCACCCACCTCCGGCCTCCTCCTCTCCCTCCCCTCCCTCTCCCCTCTCTCTTCTCCTCCCTCCTCTCTCTGCCTAGCCTTCTATGCCGCCGTTGCCCTCCTTCCGGCCACCATTTCGGCTCCCCCTCCCCTCCGGCGCTGGGTATGCTCTTATTTTTGTTTTCATCAATTTTTTTAGGGTTTCATGATTTGCAATTGGAAAGGAGCTATATTAGCGTGACTTTTCTTATTCAGATAGTTCTTCTTTATTTAATTGGATTTGGGTTCATGTTTCTCAATGTTTTTTTTTTGGTTTATGGGTATATATAGATTGATTTTTTGTTGGTTGTTTCAATGTAATAAGTTTTATTTATGTATTCTTTTCTTTTAGTTGGGTTGCATTGTCTGGTAAGGAAAATATTTTTCTCTCGTTGTGTAGCTTTCCAGTTTTTGATTATTTGTTTTTAATGGTCTAGCATCTTCTTTTGGGGGTCGTTGGATTGGATTTCACTACTCGTTCACATCGATAATTATGTAATCTCCCAATTTCCCTGTCAATTATACCTGCTGGTTCATCAGCATAAATGGGAATTTTTTGATTTTACGTTGATTATTTTATTTATCAAGGTAGTTGGTGCCTTGACATAATAATTTTGTCCAGCAAAGGAATAAAGTTGGCTCCCTGTATCCCTTTTTGCCTTTTCAGATTATTTATCCCTATATATAAATGTTCTACTGTGCTGGGCAGGTTTTCTATGAAGTTTACAGAAACTACTTTCAGCATTAAGTGCTAAAGATTAGATACAAAAATTTCTAACTCAACATTGGGCTTCATCAGCTGCATTGGACATACCATCCATCATCATGCTATATTGTGTTTGTTCTGGCCATTTGACTGCTATTGTGTGGCCCGATAAAAGGGAACCCTGTAATACATCTTTGTTTCATCTTGTATTGGAAGATTGAAAACTGACACTGCATATCCATGTGCTTGCTAGTTGATTAATTCCTGCTACTGTTATAAGATTTTATTGCATTAGACTGCCTCCGTTGGTGCTTTGAAGTACAATCTCAAATAGATTTAAATGTGGACATGTGTAGTACATTGGACTTGCTTGAGAAATAGTTGTATGTTGTCTTCTTTATTTCTTCTCATGATTGCTTCACATGTGCACATACATGCACATGCACTTTGTAAAATGTGTGGTTCACTTTTTGCCTATTTGATACTTGGACAATTTAAGTTTTTACTATTTGAGCTGTACTTTTATTTGGAACACATACTGTTTTGATGCAAATTACATTGTTCTTTCAAATGCTATCTTCAAACATAAATCTCATCAGTATGTCTATATGATCTTCTGCTGAGGATTTAGCGACATCTTATGCCAATGGCCGCCAATCATAGAAGAAATCGGCTTAATGGTGCTAGCATTGCTGGTTGCAGTTCTTGGGAGCAATATAAAACCAAAAAGAAAAAAATGGAATCACAAAGAAATGAATTAAATTCAACGTCTCATATTTCTCTTGAGTGGGATGGCAACCACAAAAAGGTTGTTGCCAAAAAGGAACAAACTGGCTTAAGTCTGAAAGATTTGAGGGCATTTGTTAGTCCTGCTCCTCAGCGTCATGGAATCTTAGCAGATGTTCTTGCTGTTCCTCAAGAAATTTTTGAGGTTGAGAATCTGATGGAGGTGCTTTCTTATGAGGTAATTATTATTTTAATGGTGTTATAATTTACTGTTGTTATAAATGCAAACTTATTGTAATGCTTGATGTGGAGCTTGTTGTTATAATTAATTTTTTTTTATTTGTAAAAATTCTGGACGGAAATTCAATTTCCGTCGGGAAATTTGCCGACAGAATTTCATTTTTCGTTGGGAATTCCCGAAGACGAAAATTCATTTTCCGTAAGCAAATTTGCCGACAGAAATTCATTTTTCGTCGGCAAATTTCTGATGGAAATTCAATTTCCGTCGGGAATTTTGCCTATGACTAATATGCCGAAGGAATGAATTTCCGTCGGCAATTTCGTTTCCTGACGAAAATTCCTTGTTTTCCGTCGGGAAATCCTTTTTTTCTTGTAGTGGAGTAGTATTAAGTTAGTCTTGCAAATTGAATAAAGAGACCATTTTTAATAGCAATGATCTTTTAAGATACTTTATTAAAATCATTTTCTAAATTTGATGAAACTAATTAGAAAGGAAAAACACATATTTTGGTCCTAAATTTTAAGGTTTTTATATATTGGATCTCTATACTTTAAAAATTACACATTGAATTTTCGAATTTTTCGAATATAACACATTAAGTTCAAAATATACGGCACAAACGACAGTATAATACAAGCGCGGTTAAAGTCGCATATATTTTAACGGAACAGTGTTATTTTTACTGTCTATTTAGACTTAATCTGTTCTTTTCGAAAAATTCGAGAACCCAATGTATAGTTTTTAAAGTATAGAGATCTAATGTATAAAAATATTAATATTTAAAAACTCAATGTGTAGTTTTTAAAGTATAAGAATACAATATATAAAAATGTTAAAATTCAGGGATTAAATTATGAATTTTTTCAAGATTAATTAATATGATAACGGTTCTTCTAATAATGATGTGAGCCTTTTTAAAATGGAGTAATGATAAAAGCATGATTGTGTAGTTGCTTTAATTAGTCTCTCCTTTTCTGCATGAAGTTGGCAAATTGAATTAAGGTTGAAAAAAAAAAAAAACAATTCATTTCATATAATATGGGTGGACATAAGAAACCATCAGTCCATATGGTCTTAAACATAAACATGAATGCTCAAATAAAAGGAATCAAGACTTTACCTTACATTCAGAGATTTCCCAATTAAATAAATCCAAAGGGACAAAAATAACTACACCATAAAGTTTACCAGGAACATTTTGCTTACAAGAAACCACTCTCTCTCTCTCTAAGTTAAATGTAGAATAATTTGATGGAGCAAAATCCCACTTTTGAGAATACTAGCAATTCAGTGCGTACGCATATCTAAACTGTCAGATAGCATGTATCTTGATGATTGAACGGTTCAAATATGGATATGCACCAGATATTTTAGGGCATCAAAATACATCCTTTTGAGAAAGTTTAGTTTTTCGCCATTATAAAAAATATGAATGTTAGAAATTGATATATATTTCTATCAAATTATGGTAATTCAAACAGTTATTTTTTTTTTTTTGGTTAATAACTTTTTGGCATAGAATTAATAATATGTTGAAAAATAATTCAAGCTATAATTTGGATTGAAATTGAATAACTCATAAGACATTCTTTTCTAGAACGAAGAAAAAAAATCATAAGAAATGATGCATGAAATAATACAAGAGTAAGTCGTCCCACTCACAGCTAAGCTGAAGAATTCATAGAAATAGAAGAAAGCAATGCAAAGTTTGTATTCTCTCAATTATAATCGATAAATGAAAAAGGAAACAACCCATTTCTTGAGGACCCACATGCCATTGCCATGAAATTTCCCTTTTTATTAGTGGAAATTCAAGCTCTAGCTCTTTCAAATTTTTTATTTTCCATCACCCATTGGCATTACTATTAGACCCATGAAAATTATTATGTGACATAGCTGGCAAATGGGTCAGGCTGGTTCAGTTTGGATCGGGTCATAAACACGTTAAAATTTTATAGGTCATAAATAATTTGAGTCACGATTCAAATGGTTTATTATTAAACGGATCATATATAAACAAATTAAATTTTATGACATTATATTTTAATTTTTTAATTTTTTTAAAAAATAAAAAAATTATGCATGTATAAATCATAAAAAAATATTTTCATATTTATAATATATAAAAAAATTATAAAATTATAAACAAATCAAATTGAATTATGATTCAAACAGATTATAAAATGAATCGAGTTACTTGATAAATTGAACGAATCAAATTTAAATAAAAAAATATATAAATTATATTGATTGAATTTGCAGGTAATATCAAATTATAATATGGTTCATTTAATTTGGACTCCATAGATGCCCACATTGATATGCCCATTACTCAACCCACCTCTCACCATTTGTAGCCCCCTATATCACCATGTGCTCTCTGCTATTACCGTCAAACCGAGGCACCTTCTCTAGCTTTACGACACTAATTTCTTTCTTTCCTTTTTTCTTTTTACTTTTTTTCTTTCCAAAAGAAACCATTGAATATATATATATATATATATATATATATATATATTCCGTTTTAAATTCTTTACCTTATTCAAAAGCAATGTGTGCATTTTTTTTAGATCAAAAACATGTATAAACAGTTAAAGTTGACCTGTTTAATTATATAGATATTTTAATTTTTAAAAAATTATGTAAATATTTTGATTTATCAATTTCAATATTTTTAAAAATTTGTTATTCACGTGATATTGATATGATGATTATGCAACGCAAAGAGACATATCAGCTATTAAAATTACAGCCATATTCGCATCATACAACAATAACTAAAATTTAATTCTATACTAGATGGAGTCTGTTACATGAATTTTTTTGGTCTTCAAATATCTCTATTTGATGCTAAATATGCTTTGGTATCTAATAATTATATATCGTTGGCTTAATACATCTTCAACTCCTTAAATTTGTTCCAAAAAATCTAGTTAACCTCATGAACTTTGCGAGCAACCTCATAAATTTGTAAAATCGAAATACATTGGCTCATTAATTTTACTATCTGAAACATGTATTATTGCATGTAACACAAGTGCGGTGATATGGAATGAAGACCAAATAAAATAATGCCTTGTGGTTTTACTTATCATATAAAAATATTCAGCTCCTTAAACTTGTATAAATAATTCACTTAATCTCTTAATTTTTTTGCAAACAATCACTTGACCTACTGAACTTAACTTAAGTGCAAGTGCATGTAAGACATGCACAATGACATGAAAAAAAGATCAAATCTAATAACTGCTCATCAGATTTTGTATAATTAGTATTTGAGGTTTTATTAATATCAATTATTATATTCTAATTTTGCTTAAATACAAATAAAAACATTAATAAATTAATGTTTATTTTAACTAGGCCTGTCAAATTTGGCCCAAGCCCAAAAACCCCGCCCAAAAAAATGTGACCCAAACCCAATTCAACCCATAAGATGCCCAACTGGGCCAACCCATAAACAACCCGGTTAAAGTACAACCCGTTTGGGTATGATCCTGTGCCCAACGGGTCTGTTAACAAAACTTACGATTCTTCTTTCTTGCCTCCCTCTTCTCACACCCAGCCACAATCACTCTTTTCTTATCTTACGATTTCCTTACCCATCAAATACCACAGACTCTTCCTTGTCTTGCCACCGATCAGAGTCATCGCCAACAAAGTAAATACGCTCTCTTCATTTTGATCTATCCCATCCCAAGTTTCAGGTGAGCTATTTTCATTTTACTTTCTGTTTATATCGAACCCAATCTCTGTCTGAAATGTGAGATGATGGCAATGATGTCAGTAATTAAGCTTTGAACAAAATCAAAATCATCTTGCTGAAGTTAAATTAACTTCTTTCCTAACAATAAACGTAGCTTTAATGGAGGAGTATATAACTCAATGGCCTCCTCTGGCTATTTAAATCTTAATGGGTATAGTTTCAAAAATAATCCAATGTGCTTTCAGCTTCTGCAATTCAAAAGAAAATAACAAAAATTAGTTTCAAATGGCATATTAACTCTTACTTGTTAATTATAGTTGGAATGTTCTATTGAGTTTTTATTTTTTGTTTGAGCTGGGTTCTGCTGTTTTATATAACAATGCTTTAGTTGGACAATTATTGCTTTCCTTTTGTTTGCTGAAGTTTCATTTCCATGTGATTGACTGAGGAGAGGGTTGAGTTGAATGGGGGTGGCACGGGAAGTTAGTAGACGCACTTCATGAGTTTTATTAGACTATTATTCTATATATGCTTAAGGACAGAAGAACTATTTTATTAGACTATTATTCTATGTATGCTTTAGACGCACTTCATGAGTTTGATTGAGCTTAGCTTCTGGTGTCTCTACCTATTTTGTTTAGCAATTTTTAATATTAGCCTATATTGTAGACTGTAGTATCTGGTTTGGAGTTTGTTGCTATCAATTTTAGTTTATCTAGATAGAGATTTTAACTATTAATACCTGTTGGTTTTATGCATCCAGAGCAGCAGTTGGGCGTTTTATGCTGATATTTTCTTTGCTTAATTGGATGAAGCTAGCTATATGAGATGCTATTTCTTCTAGTCTATCTAGATAGAGTGTATTTTGTATACCCATAAAGAGTCTCTACTTCTGTTTAGTCAAATGCCAAAATCCAATCCTACATGTTGAATAAAATTGAACAATTGAACAATAGAATTATTTTGCAGAATTGAACAAAAACTAGAGATTTAGGAATTCAATTGAATAAAATTCTGAACATAATTGCTGTCAGTTTATTTAATTTGCTAACTACTATAATCATGTGTTCTTGTTGTATTGTATTACCATTGCTCCTCTACTTCTGTAATTTGTTAAATTTTGTTAGTGATTTATGATGTTTGTTATTGCTTAGTTATGAAAACTCATGAGACTCTTTACTGATAACCATTCTAAACCTCATGGCTTTGAGATGCAATTGCTAAACAACTAGTTATCAGAGCCACAATTTCGGACTTTCCTTAATAAAAACCAATAATCTTTTCATATTTTATTGTTGGCAAACAGATCTTATCTTCTACATATCATCTGTATATAGAATAGGGTGCTGAGTTGTGCATGTAAATCGATCCTGTTCAGATTACATGTATATTTTATATAATTGGTAGATGATGATGCATGATCTAATTATGGAATGTAAATTATCCTGAGATTTCTTACTTAGGATGTAAATGATCTAATTGTGGAATTCTGATTTTGTTTGTATTTTTTTAACGATCCTAGATCATTAAAAAGGATTATATAATCACTTAAAAGGTCACTTTCACAGACCTTTCACAGATCATTAAAAAGCTAGTGTGCTCCCAATTTGTCAGTTTTCTTGCAACCAGCTACTTTGGAATTGCATTTTTAGAATCAGTTGGCATTATTTTTTCTCATAAAATATTATATCTGTTGATGTATCTTAGAGGTAATCTTATCAGTTATCATTGCAAATGTTATGGTGGCACCAGGGATTCCAAAAATAAGAAGGGCTTTCATTTGGGCATGCAATATGGGTCTGGACGGTGAAAGATGACAACCATGAGTTGATGGTCAGAAGAATTTAGTGGTTCACAATTAGTAGCAAAGTATGGCATTTTCTGCTGACTTTAGCACTAATCGTCATGAGCAATGGATACATCTTTTAAATTATGTATAATGAATAAGTCTTCTTATGGGGAAAAAAAGCAATTAATTTTTGTGATCACAATTACCAAATTGAGACAATAATACTCTAACATACAAAAGATTAAGGTTATAATCTTATTTCTTACTATTTGTATATACGATATTTTTGTAGGATTAATATTTTGAAATAAACAATTACTTGCTATTTATATATCCATTTGTGCCAAATATTTTATATTAGTCACTTTAATATCATTTTATTATATCGGAAATTATTTTTCATTAAAAATTAATTAAATTGATCAAATCACATTTCGGCCCGTTTGGGCCTCAAGCAACCCATTTGGGCCACCCAATCCATTTGGGCCAAATTATTTTAAATTAGTCACTTTAATATCATTTTATTATATCGGAAATTATTTTTCATTAAAAATTGATTAAATGGGTCAAATCACATTTTGGCCCATTTGGGCCTCAAGCAGCCCATTTGGGCCACCCAATCCATTTGAGCCAAATTATTTTAAATTAGTCACTTTAATATCCCTTTATTATATCGAAAATTATTTTTCATTAAAAATGAATTAAATGGGTCAAATCACATTTCGGCCCGTTTGGGTCTCAAGCGGCCCATTTGGGCCACCTAATCCATTTGGGCCAAATTATTTTAAATTAGTCACTTTAATATCACTTTATTATATAGAAAATTATTTTTCATTAAAAATAAATTAAAAATATCAAATTACATCTCGGCCCGTTTGAGTCTCAAGCGGCCCATTTGGTCCACTCAATCTGTTTGGACCAAAATCAGTCTGTTTGGACCACCCGACTCATTTGCATATTATTATAAATTTTTTGTATATTCAAAGAGTTTTTAGCCCATGGGTTGACCCAACTCGCCCAACCCATTTGGATATTTGACCCATTTGTGACCCATACTTTTTGGTCCATTTGTGACCCGCTCATTTATGACCCGCCCATTAGTGACCCAACCCAAACCCGCCCAACCCGCCCAACTTGCCACCTCTAATTTTAACGCATATAATAATTACAAGTAAAAACATTAATGAATTAATTAAAGTGACGTTATTCCATTTGGTCTTTTTTTTATGTCATTATGTGTGCAGTACACGCATTTACACTTGTTTTAAATAGTGAAAAAAGTAGGCCAATGTATTTCGATTTTACAAGTTTTTGTAAAAAGTTTAGGGGACTAAGTGAATTATTAGGACAAGTTTTAGGAGTAAATATGTATTAGGCATGATTGTTTTACTTGCATATTTAGTTTTACCGTGCTTTAATCACGTCAATTTTATGTGACATGCTATGTTAGCAATGAAAGGGCCAACGGATCTCGATTTTATAAGCTCAAGTAGCCAAAAGGTTGCTCGTAAAATTCAGGGACTAAATAAATTTTTTGGATTAATTTAACGGGGGTGGAGATGTATTTGGCCTTGTAAGATACTATTTCTCACACTGTAATCGAATGCTTACATATATCTTCTTTTTACCTTTTACTACTGGACTCTTAAATTTCCGAACCATAGTACCTAGCATCTATGTAACACATGTCCAAACCATCTTAAATTATTTCCCTTACTTTATCTATAATTTGTGCTAATGCACCTTCTATTTAATGTATTCATTTCTTATCTTGTCCAATCTCATATTACCCATTCATCCATCTTTCCATTTTACCATATTCAAATTGTGAATTGCTAAACTTTAGTTGCCCAACACTCTCCCATAAAAGCATGATTGGTCTAATTAACCACTGTTCTATAAAATATTTCTTTCACTTTATTATGCATATTTTAGCCAACAGTGGCGCTCCTCCATTTTAGCCATCTAATTTCGATTCTATAGGTTACATTCTCATTCATCAAATCGTCATCTTGCAGCTATTGTTTGTAAGTTAAAATGGATCTCATATGTCCTTCATGATCTTTAGATTTCTTGCAAACTTCTTATTTAGATTTGGTGTAAAAATAATGTTGCCTTACAGTTACACGTTGATGCTAATCTGGTTTTTACGAGAGAACTAAGCACTAGACATCGATTGTCATATTGCGACAAGTTGAAAGCATGATTCATTTCTACTCAATAATTTGCCTTCCTGCTCTCAAGTTGCAAACATTTTTACAAAGTCTTGATTTGCACCTTGATAATACACTCTAAATTATCATCTACTTGACATTTACCCAGAGCCCAAGTCCCAATCAAAACTCGGATCAGACCCAGGCCCATTGGCCTTCTGGTCCAATTGGGAATCCTCGTGTGCCGATTCGAACACCTACTCTCTATCACTGCCTAAATTGACACATTACCAGACCTAATCCTGCAATTGTCAATATAACCATTATTAGCACTCGATTATCAGTTTATCACTACTCCAACATGCAATACAGGGGCACTATATATAGCTCATTAACTCCAACAGGTAAAAGACTTTTTGGCATTCCCTCAAGACTTTTCTATCTAAATTTTCTCACAAACTCTTCTAACTAGAGGTGTCAAAATTAACCCAAACCCAACAACTCACCCAAGCCCACCCAAAAAAAATTGACCCAAACCCAACCCAACTAAAAAATTGACCCATTTAAACCCACCAAAAATCTACCCACATAAAATACAACCCATTTGGTTCATTCTTCCTCGACCCAATGGGTGTTTTTTTTCATTATTTTTTTAATATTAAAACTTTTGCCTTAATGAACAAGATTTTTTTCTTAAACTGTCCCGCTGTATTATTATTGTGTAATGTGTATGCGTATTTTGTTGGTTAAATTTGTAATGGCTGAGTTATCGGATTAGTCGTAAATAGTATTTTTCGATGGAAAATAGTGCACGGGGACAAAAATTACACTTGAAAGTAAAATCGGAAAATACTAGTCACAAGGAGTCCGAGGGTAGAATGTGGAGAAAAAATAAACTCAAATAGATCTCTAAAAGTCAAAAATATAAAAAAAAGCCCGGTTCATTTTAAAGGTTATCCGATTTTACCAACATTTGACTGGACCTCTAGAAATAGCAAATGACCTCTAAAAATTATTTTAATGATATATATAGACTTAGATTAATATTTAAAAATTTTTAACAGTGAAAAATTAATTTTTTGGTAACACTGAAAAATTGTCTAAACTGACTGATTTAAATGTACCAGATCGAAAAACGGACTCTGTTTGAGCTGAAATTTTGCCGGGAGACTAATTTATATATTTTAAGAATTATAAAATTAATTTTGAGAGAAATTGAGCTTAGAAACTGAGTGAAATAATTTAGAATTACATAATTGACTTAAAAATGGAAAAATGTCCACTTGATTTATGAATTATTATGTTGTTGTACCTCTGTGTGTGACTATGGATTGTTTGAATTGCAGGAAGGGTATGTTATATATATAGCCGTTATACTGCCAAAATGTTTACCAAATGAATAGTAAATTTGACAGTTATAAGTCAACCGATATCCCGATCCGTTTGGATCTCAACCGACCCATTTGGACCAACATTTTTATAATAATTTTCTTAGTATTCCGTTATTATATCGATAATTATTTTTCATTAAAAAAATATTAAATGGGTCGATCCAAACCCACCCAACCCATTTGGGTATTGACCCATTTATGACCCATATATTTTTGATCCATTTATGACCCACCCATTTACGACCCAACCCATTTATGACCCAACCCAATCCCGCCCAACCCACCCATTTGCCACCTCTACTTCTAACTTAAATTTCGAAATGCTAATCTCTTACAAATTAAGGATAAATATTTTTCTTGTAAAAATATCAAGAAATTACTTTTGTAAAATTTGTTTTTAGAAAAACTTGTGTAATTTTTCTTAAAAAAAAAACATTTGCATAAGTTTAATCAACTAAAATTAAATTTATAAATGAAACTCATATATATAAGTAGAAGTGAGAATGAACTGGTTAATCGGTTCATGAGCTCCAAAAAAAACCAATTCATTAATATCGATTTTTTCAAAATACTAAGTATTAAGCCGTCAATTACAATCGGTTAACCAGTTCATCAGTTTCAGTTTTTCAGATCGATTGACCAATATTTTTCGATTAACTATTATAATTATAAGATGTATTCATAAATAAAATTAAAATGTTCAAAATACTTAAAAATTAAAATTTTTCCACTATAATATAAGATCATTATTATTAAAATAAAAATTTTTGGTAGATATAACCAACTTTATTTTTAAAAATTAAGACTTAATATGTAAATAAATTAACCAGTCCATAATCACCATAATTAGATGGACGGTTACACTTATTAATCGTCAATTAAAAAAAAACTTAAAAATTTCAAAATAATTAGGATAATGAAAAAAGTGTAGCAAAAATATTTAAACAACTATTTTTCTTATTTTTTTAACTTGACACATATTATTTTCACATATATTAAAAATTTTATTTTTTTTCAATTATTTAAAATTTTAGTTAATATATTAATATTAAATAAATTTTCGAATATATTTTGATTTTCATTAATGAAAAATTGATAAATCAAGAAATAATAATAAATACTAAATATGGACATATTGAACAATTAACAAATCAACTAAAATATTTTTTTAAAATAAATTAAAATAAATTTGAAATATATTTTAAAGTAATGAAAATTAAAGGAATATAAATAATTAAATATGAAAATAATGAAATAAAAAAAATTGTAATATATATATATATATATATATACATACATATATATATACATATATATATTGAACAATTAATAAATTAATTAAAATATTTTTTAAAAAAATTAAAATAAATTTGAAATATATTTTAAAGTAATGAAAATTAAAGGAATATAAATAATTAAATATGAAATAAAAAAAATGCATTATATATATATAGTATATATATATATATATATATATATATATGAGTATTTATATATCGGTTATCGGTTCGATTAATCGGTTCATGAGTTAGAAAAATAAATCAGTCCATTAATATTATTATTTTAAAATATTAACGGTTAATTATTAAAATCGGTTCGATTAACCTATTTTTTATATATAAGGGTGGGATACAGAACTAGCATGTATAAACAGTCTGATCCCATGCATATCACAGTGCAGATGCACACCCACCAATGTGTTGATTTTCTGTGCACCTTTGTATTATTTTTTCCAGCAACTTTCCTTTTAGCTGTAGGCCGTGTAGTCCAATTGGGCTCGGAATGCTGCCCAAACACTGCTTTTCAAAGTAATATCTATCTTAAATGCTTGAAGATTTCGATTAAAATTATTTTTGAATCCCTATTTTATATTTATTGAACGCTTTATTTATTTATTTTTAATTCTGTTGTATGAAATATTTACTTTAGATCCCGTTGAATTCAATTTTGATTGACTTAACAAAATAATATCATTATTATCTTCTCACTCTCTAAATTCAAAAACTATCAATTTTTTTTTTGTTGTATATTTTTATATTTTGTTCACTAAAAATAAAGTTTAGGAACCAGATAAAACTTATTGGTCATCTAGCAACTACATAGGGAAAAAAAAAAATTAGAAACCCAAATATGCTTTTTTTCTGTAACTTTAATAGTCCTCGAGATGGGTCAATTTCACTCATGGTCACTCAACTTATCACTTATCGCGCAAAAGTAACCGACTTTTTTTTTCTTACTTAAATATCACTGAACTTTTAACATTATTGCACAAAAGTCATGTTGACCGGAATCCGGCGACGATCCTTGCCGGATTGATGACTTTTTTGCAAAAATGTTAAAAGTTCAGTAACATTTAAGTTGAAAAAAAAACAAGTTAATTACTTTTGCGAGATAAATTATAAGTCTAGTGACCGTGAGTGAAATTAATTTAAATGTAGTATTTGTTGAACTTATCAATCCGGCAAGAGTCATCGCCGGATTCCGGTCAACATGACTTTTGTGCAATAATGTTAAAAGTTCAGTGACATTTAAGTAAGAAAAAAAAAGTCGGTTACTTTTGCGCGATAAGTGATAAGTTGAGTGATCATGGTGAAATCAACCCTCCTCGAGATTCATATAAAGAGAACATTAATTCCTAGAATAAATGTGAAGAGTAATTTGTGCAATAAAGCAATCTGATTTTATACTTTATACTAACATTCTAATATATTATATATCAATAAAATTTGGCCATAGATATTGGAAAAACTTCCCACCAAAGATATGGATATTGTTCTTCATCCTTATTGATAATGTTCCATATTTTAGAATTCAAAAATAAAATTTTTTAATTTAAATGAAATTCGAGCTCTTTGAATAGAAGAAAAAAGTCTAATAAGGGAAATTCAATACTGAAAAGAATTATATCCGGCAAATTTCACAAGAAACTTACCACTTATATATATACTAACTTTCTTTACATGTGTTTTGCATGTGATAAATATATTTATACATCATTTCTCTACATTAAATTTAATTGATTTCAACTACTTGTTCACGTATTTATAAAATTATCAATATATAAAATTATCAATAAAATACTATTATAAATACAATTTGAAAAAAAAAATTAACAATTGCATCACAACTTTAATTATTATAAAATAAAAGTTGGATCAACTTGCGAAAACAATAATAATAATAAAAAAAAAACTTATTATGTTTGAGTATATATCAGCTCCTAAAACATCTACAAAATAAATATAAAAAATGAAATTGTATTTAAATTTAAATTATAAAATTTACAACTTAAAATATTTCATTCTTAACATATTTGACTTGTTAACATAATTACTCACCTCATGAAAAGGAATTGATAATACCCATCATCTTCAAGCCTAGGTCAAGGCCCAAGTCAGGTTCAAAGACATAAGACCAGACATATGACATAAGACACTCAAGCAAGTCAACAAGCTATTAGCATGGCACGTCCGATCGGACTGACAGAGCAAGCCTTCTGTCAGCCAACTAACACACGCTATTGCCTTATCCTCCAGTTTATTCTCTTTCACATCACTGCCATAACCTACTCTGACACTAAAGTAGGCCACTCAAGTGGATTTATACACTTATACAAATATTAAGTGAGGGGCACTCAGGTAACACAATTCCAACTAAGAACTCTCTCTCTATATATTTTCTCTCTAAGTCCCTAACTGACTTAAATATCGGAGTACTAATCCCCTGCATTCCTAGGGTTAATTTTCATCCGTCTTGCAGATCAGCCACTACTTACCGTAGATCGGCCATTGCTTACCGTGGATCAGGTCCAACTTGTTTTGACTCTCTACCACCTCATTCTCGGTTCTCACATTTTGGAACCTATCATTTGATGCTTTTGTTGAGAGTCGATAGCGGAGTCAAAACCCTCTAGACGCTTCAGAGTAGAGAAAAACGGCAAGCCGGATAACAATCGACCAAGATTGAGGCCTTCCAATAGACGGGATGAACCCCCGAGATCCCTCCTTCTTGAAAACCTCATCTTCAAGATCAACAACAAACTTATGGCACAGCTAGGTCATACCCTAGTCACCATAAGTGACATAAGAGCCATTCTTGATGACTTTAGCAAGAGCGTAATGCAATCTGTCTACAAAAGCAAGCAACCCTGGGAATCGACAAGGAGCTGTAAAGTTGGCCTTGAAAGAAGAAGGCAAGAGAAATAAAAAAATACAAGGGATTATAATGCAAGAATCAGGAAATGTGAGCTAGGGAAAACCCAGCACCCGCTCCGATGCTCATGAGTTGAGCAAAAGGACAAAGGAAAGGAAAAAAAATGTTTTCTTCAGGTGAGGACGCTATTTTATACAATTACGATTTCCCTCGCAGACCAGAATATACGCAAGCACCTCCAATTTCTCACGGAGATTTTGCATCCCATGCATGCAACTTAGTTTGGGGACCCTCGTCGGGCAACGATGCTATCTTACCTTTCTTTCGGGAAATAAAAGAGACAAATCTTCCCTCAAGACTTAGAGAAATCCAAATGCCAAAGTATACGAGCAAGACTGACCCAAAAGCCTACCTCTATGAGTTTCTGGCGCAAGTTGCGACGTATTCTTACAACAGTCAAGTATTTTGTAGAGTTTTTCCTATAACTTTAATGGATGATGCATTAAGGTGGTTCCATAGCCTTCCCCAAGGCTCAATCACTTCCTTTAAGCAAATCTAGGAGCTCTTCATAGCAAGATTCACTCGAGCTAAGATGGCGAAAATGATTGACGATCTATGTGGTATGACCTAAAGACCTCATGAAAGTCTCAGAGACTACATGGAGAGGTTCCAAGTGATTGTCACGGAAATCAGGGATGCCTGCCTTGAAGGGACAGTGAAAGCACTGCAGATAAATATAAAAAATTTTCGTTTATCTTGAGTCTCTCAAGATTAAGCCTCCAGCAGACATGAAAGACCTAATAAAAAGGCCTAAATTATTCATTCCGTTGGATGAAGCCATCATCGCCTACAGGAGAAGACAGACACCAGCCGAAAGGCTATAATTCCCACCACGAATAGATGAACAACCTCGGTTTCCTCCTAGCATGGACGATCGGCTACAACCCCCAGCGAGTGTATTCGACAGGCTACAGTTCCCACAGGCTAGGGACAATCTGCTAAGGTCTTCGTAGCACCCAGGCCAACGGTCAAGAAGGATTAAGCAAACAGAATATAAAAGAAGGAGGTTTGAAAGCCATGACAAAATCCTACTAAAAACCACACTGAGCTTAATTCTAGCCCTGTTGAAGTTCTCTAATGGATAAGAGTCAGACAGCAGGTTAGGTGGCCGAAAAAGCTGTCTGATCAAACACTTGGTCTAAGAGACAGAAGCAAGTACTGCGATTTCCACATGGATGTTAGTCATGCAACCAACGAGTGTAATGCACTGAGGGATGAAATAGAAAGGCTTTTACAGGAAGGCTTTTTAGAGAAATTCATGCAGGGCATGCACGAAAGCCTCGACAAATCCCCCTCCGAAGAAACAAAATGATCGGATGATGATTGAAGAGATATAAAGTTGAGCCGGTCTCGACAGGAGATGAAACATCCCTCCTTAAACTACAAAAAACTTTTAGAATGTTGATGCTTGTCCTGAGAATTAGGCAAAAAAGGATAAAGGGAAAGAAAAAATGTTCCCAGGAAGCAGGAGATGCAACGTCCCTCCTTAGAGTCACAAAGAACCGTTTCAGAAACCCAACAATCACAAAGAACCCTTTCAGATGAGGAATTGTCTCCACACAAAGAATGGGGTGAAAAACCCTCAAGGCCCTACAGACATTATCTGATGGAAAGAACTTAGGGGCGATTCTAGAATCATTGTATCCCCCACTTATCCGGCAAAATTTGACCGAATGGACGGATGATGAAAATGATAGATGAAAGGGAAGGTTCTTCTTTCCAAATTACGTAAAACCAATTGAGCACAGACTCATGAGCCTCCCAGCATTTCCATATTGAAAAAGCACTGGAGAAGGCCGTAAAAGCCACCACTATTTTCTCCTGCTCAAAAATCAACTAAGAGGAAGAAAAGAAGCAACATTAAGCTTAAAAGAAAAGAGAATATCATTCCAAGTTAAGACGAAAAAGCACAAGCTCATCCCAAGCTAAGACGAAATAAATAGCGCTCTATGCTAACGATCGTTTCGACGAGCAGAACTTCTGAGCATGTTAAAAGGCCAATCACGCTGTGACGCGCGCCGGATCCCGAGCGCCGCCCGTTCGACCGCCCGCACGTGGGCGACCGGGGCTTTTGCGGGTCCGTTGGCAGCTTGCGATGAATCGCAAGTGCGTCTATGTTGAGCAACACGGAGGTTTCATGGAGTCGCCACCCAATAGAACATTGGGAAAGTTTCTCTCGCCTCGGAGAGCCTAAGACTTGCGCATTTTATCCATATTGGGCCATGAGGCCTAGGATTAGCGCTAAAGCCTCGTGACCCAAGAAGTATTTTGGAGGATAACCTCTAACCTCTCGAGCCCAAAGACCAGAGCTGGGTCCAGGATTTCTCATCTATTTCTACCTCGATTGTTTTTATGATCAAATTTTAATGTCATTAATTCGCTCTCTCTCCACACGATGCAATTAATTGAAGGCGCATTCATTCATTTCAAAAGCTGTAAATGTAAGCATAATCCAAAATAAAGCATTCAAAAATAAATTACAATAACACTAGGAGCGGAATACAACTCCCATTTATAAAAGTGAAATGCATGCATAAAACGGATTATTCATTAGTAGTGAGAACATTGGTCCTCGCATGCATATTTATTATGAAACAGTTTTGATGTGATGGTTTATTTGGGTATGAAAAACTAGGACATTGGTCCCCCTTTATTTAGAAAAAAATGTCAAGTTAATTAATAAAAATGTTTTTGTGATTTTCTTTCTAGAGAGCCTAAATAAATAATTTTACAAGAAAATTATATGGAAAAATTAAATAAAATATTACAAACCAAATGAGCCTTTTTGGACCTCCCGATGTGCTCGCAAAAACGCCCAAGCGAAAAAAAATGAGTTTAGACATAAAACCAAATACAAATAAAATAATGTTAGTAATTAAATACAAATTAAAATAAAATAAGATGATATGAAAAGAATGATAATGGAATAAAAAATATTAACAAACCAAAATAAAATGAGAAACATGGATTATATGTGATAAATGATTAAATGATGTGATGAAAATAAAATAAAACATGTTAATTAATTAGTACATGAAAATATACACATGATGAAAATAATGATGATAAGTGAAAAATAATGAATGAATAAATAAACAAATGATAATAAAATCATGTAACAATGATAAAAATTAGTAAACAAAGGAATGATGAAAATAATAATGATATATAACAAGGTTAATTGATGTGTTCATAATTAATATAAACTATTTACATGGCAAAAAGATTAATTTAAATTAATTAATTATTTGCATGTTAAAAATAATGAGGAATCAAAATAAATTATTTACATGTTAGGAATTAAAAAACAATATTCACATGAATAACAATCAAATCATATATAAACAATTAAATGGAACAAATATAAGATCAATACAACAAATGAATAGATGAAAACAATAAATAAATCAATAAAAACAATAAAATGAATATTGAACAAATTAAATAAAAATAAAATAAAATGGAAATGGAGCCAAGAATATTTACCCTCAGAATATTGGATTTGATGAAGGAAAAGTGATGATTTTCCGGAAAATTGCTTGAAAGAATAACTTAGCAATAAAATTAATTCTCTTTGTTTATGGAGAAAAACAAAGGAATTGATTTGTATGCTTAAGATTAAAAAGAAATTGATGTCAAAATGATGATTAATTTCTTGTGTTTATGGAGGAAAACAAAGAAATTAATTTGGAATAATTAACAATTGAAAATTGATCTTTCAATTTCAATTAAACCTTTTTAATTAAAAGAAAAATCTTGAAAAGAAAAAATAGAAGAAGAAGAATTCTGGAAATTCTGATGTAAAAAAAAAAATAGTAGTGGAGGCTCCCCTTTTTTGATTTCATCCTAAACTATTTAAAAGATAGGAAATGTTGCCCTAATTTAATTAAGGAAAACAAACCTAATTTTATTCAAATTCCTTTATTTTTGGGGATAAAATCAAGTTTTATTAATTAATAATCTATAAAAAATATTTTGGAATTTTATTTGAAGTCAAAAACCCTTAATTTTGGGATAAAAACGGATTTTTGGGTGAAAAAATCGGAAAAAAGGCTGAAAAAATGGAAAATAGGGTAACAGACCCTATACCGACGGCCAGGATGCCCGTCGCTATAGAGTGGCGGGCGTCGGAGCGGCAGCCAGGCAAGAATCGCGCGCGATCCGCGCGCTGGCGCTCGCGTACGAGCGCTCCGTGCGGCGCTCAGCGTGCGCGATGCTGCGCGCGCCTTTAGCGACGCACAACATCGGCGACGCTGAGCGTCGCCTTTGCGCTCGCTGCGCGATGGGCGCCTGCGAGCTGGGCGCCAGCACACTGCCGCGCCCGACACTCGCGGTCCGAAAATTTTTTTTATTTTTTATTTTTTTTTTCTATTTTTTTTAAATTTTAAATTGACTAAAAAAACCATAATTTTAAGCCTCCATTTTTCAAAATTAATTTTTTTAAATATTTTTTTATTATTTTCTAATTTTTCACTCTAAAATGCAAATTTGACGAGAAAACCATCACTTTTAACCTTTTAAGCCTATGAAGGCAATTATCATCATTGGGTAACTTCGATCTAGGCTGACTCAGGACCCGGTGTCTACAGTTGCCCCCAGTTTAGGGGAATCTAGTACACTAGTGTCTAGGTGAGCCTAAACTCAAAGAAGAAAAGGAAAGAGACGCGTACCTGAGTCGGCCGTCTTTCCTGCTTGATGGAATTGTAATGATAGCTGTTGCTGTCTTTTGGTTGTAGTTGGTAATGCTGTGGTCATGCTAACCTCTTGTGGGTAGTGCCGCCATCGTGCTAACCTATGTGAATTGGTAGTGCCGTGGTCGTGCCAACCTCTTGTGGGTTGTGTCGCCATCGTGCTAACCGCTGTGATTTGGTAGTGCCGTGGTCGTGCTAACCTCTTGTGGGTTGTGCCGCCATCGTGCTAACCGCTGTGAATTGGTAGTGCCGTGGTCGTGCCAACCTCTTGTGGGTTGTGCCGCCATCGTGCTAACCGCTGTGAATTTTGGTAGTGCCGTGGTCGTGCCAACCTCTTGTGGGTTGTGCCGCCATCGTGCTAACCGCTGTGAATTTTGGTAGTGTCGTGGTCGTGCCAACCTCTTGTGGGTTGGGCCGCCATCGTGCTAACCGCTGTGAATTTTGGAACTGTACTCCTTTAGATGTTTGGACTGGTGTCGTCACTCGGCTTTTGTTGGTGTTCCCCGCCGATTTCTCCTGCAAGATTATATGCGTAGGAATATACAAGAAATTATGTGTGCATGATATGGAATGCAAATGCTTGCAACAATGTATAGACCGTGCCCTAGGTGGTTCATGGTTTGCTGAGGTTGTAGCCTGCCTGCTCTACAATGCCCCCTGAATCCTGAGGATCGTCGACAAGTTTTCTGAAAGAGACGTCCGGTATAAATCCTTGCCACCCTGGTCAATGATCATTTACCCGGGATTCTGTTTCATGTTCTGTGTTGTATGTTACCTGATTGAAAGAAGATCATCTGAAGTAACGCCGCCTTATCGCTCCAGGTATTGAACGTCATTGTTTTAAAGGTAGTGCGTCCCTTGTGGATTTTCACACTAGCTTTTCTTTGCGGGAAATGCGTCCCTTATGGGATTTTCACACAACCCTTTGCCTAACTTTTGCCTGGAATGGACCCAACCCAATCCAGCGGCTTTTGT
Organism: Excoecaria cochinchinensis; assembly: GCA_947683425.1. Classification (NCBI taxonomy): domain Eukaryota; kingdom Viridiplantae; phylum Streptophyta; class Magnoliopsida; order Malpighiales; family Euphorbiaceae; genus Excoecaria; species Excoecaria cochinchinensis. Next base: position 3,983,599 of record CANTUQ010000097.1, on the reverse strand, counting down.
TTATTTGATATTTATTATATTTTTTTTTTGTAGGGCAGACTGCCTATTTCCAGGTTTTCACCCTGCCCTTTGGCCTAATTTTTGCTTAGAGAGCCAGTTACGGTTTTCATCTCTAACGGCCTTCTTTGGTTTTTTTTTTTTTTTTTTTAAGGTTATCACCAAAGCTTCTGTTAAGAGCAAATAACACATATCCAATGAAGGGACTGAGCAATAATCATTAGATGAACAATTGGTATATTTCTTTTTAAGACAGAACTGAAAGATCAATGAAAATGTATTCTTTTATTCATTGCGAAATTGTGTACATTTCTATATGATTTCATCATACATGTTTTTCATTTGACAAGAATTCAAAAGCATATGACTACAGAGTGGGTTTTGTCAGCATCAAACTCCTGTTATCAATCGGCCCTCTCGGGTTTTCTCGATTGAATATTTTCTCTTGGCCCTTAATTTTTGCCCAGGATGCCTTTTTTCGGTTTTCACCATGACAGGGCGCCCAATTTTAGCAAGGCCGCCTTTTTTTCGGTTTTCAACCCGCGGGGCATTTATTCTCTTCTTTTTATTTTTGGTCTTTAGCCATGGAACCTTTTAAGTCTATCGACATTGACCGGGTCCTTGAACTCATTCCCATCGCTGTCTGCTAAAATCGCTGCTCCTTTTGTTAGCAACTTTTTCAAAATGAAAGGTCCTTCCCAGGTTGGTCTGAATTTTCCTCGTATGTCTGGAACTCCCGGCCTCATCATCTTAAAGACCAAGTCCCCCTCCTTCAACGGGTGCTTTCGTACTTTCTTGCCAAACGACCGAGCCAGCCTCTTTTGATAAACTTGGTTGTGGTAATAGGCTCGTAACCTGTCTTCATCCAACAGATTTAGCTGTGACAAACGTTGTTGTGCCCATTCTGCTTCAGGAATCTCAGCTTCCATGACTACCCTTAATGATTTCAGCTCAATTTCAACCGGCAGGACTGCTTCAGTTCCATATACCAGAGAGAATGGCATTGCCCCTGTAGAGGTTCTGACTGTTGTTCTATATCCCCAAAGTGCGAAGGGTAACTTTTCTGCCCAATCCTTGTAGTTCTGAACCATCTTGGCCAAAATTCTCTTCACATTCTTATTTGCCGCTTCAACTGCACCGTTTGCTTGAGGACGATAAGGAGAAGACTTATGATGTTGGATCCTATATTTCTGGAGCATCTGCTTAGTTTCTGCTATGAATTGTACCCCATTATCAGACACTATGTGATGAGGGAGGCCATATCTGCATATCAAATTCCGCTCAACGAACTTAGCCATATCCCTTGCATCAACCTTCTTGAAAGACTCAGCTTCAACCCACTTAGTGAAGTAGTCAATGGCAACTATGATGAATCTATGCCCATTAGAAGCCGTAGGACGGATTTCGCCTATGATGTCTATTCCCCATGCTGCAAATGGCCATGGAGATGTTAAGTTATGTAACTCTGAAACTGGCACATGCCTCAAATTCGCATACTGTTGGCATAACTGGCATTGCTTCACAAATTTTGAACAATCTGTATCCATTGTGAGCCAATAAAACCCTTGGCGCATGATCTTCTTTGCTAAGGCTAAGCCATTCATGTGAGCTCCACAAACCCCGGCGTGAACCTCTTCCATAAATCTTTTTGCTTCTTTCTCTGCCAGACATCTTAACTGGATACCATCAGCTTGCCTTTTATACAAAGTGCCATTAACACTGATAAATTGAGTGGATAACTTCCTGATCATTCTTTGGTCCTTCTCAGTGGCTTCCTCTGGAAAGACTGATCTCTCTAAATAATTCTGAATGTCATAATACCATGGATTTCCATCAATGGCCTCAATGTCCATCACCTGTTCAGCTTCAAAGCAAGGTCTTTCTGAACTATAAATCAGCACGGGTTTCATCGCAACTCCTGTTGGGTTATCCCACATAGACACTAATGTTGCTAGAGCATCAGCTAACTGATTTTCGTCTCTGGGGATGAAGTGGAAAGTGCAAATCTCGAACTGGCTGCTCAACGTTCTCAAGTGCTTTACATAAGGCAACAACCTTTCTTCCTTGACTGACCACTCCCTTCTGATTTGATGAATTACCAAGGAAGAATCTCCAAATACTTCTGCGGTCTCTGCCCCCAGAGCGAGTAATGCTTCCAATCCAAAGATGCAAGCTTCATATTCTGCTTCATTATTGGTAGCCTTATACCTCAGCTTCTTAGCCAATGGTAGTCTTTCACCATCTGGTGTCGTAAGAATAACTCCTACGCCTGCTCCCTTATTATTGACTGCTCCATCAAAGAATAATTGCCACCCTTGCACTGCTATGGCCGTAACATCTTCATCTGGGAAGTTGTATTCAAACTGATCTCCCTCAATAGGATGCTCGGCTAAGAACTCTGCTACCGCTCTTCCCTTAATGGTTTTCTTGGTTATGTACTCAATATCAAATTCCTGCAACAACAGTAACCATCTTCCCATCTTCCCTAGTAGAGAGGGTGCTTCTTGGAGGTATCTGAGTGGATTATGTTTGGCAACCGTTTGTACCTTGAAGGAATGAAAGTAGTGTCGCAACTTCTTAGAAGCCCAGATAACTGCTAAACAAATCTTTTTCACCTCTACATATTTGGCTTCGTAAGGCAGGAATTTCTTGCTAAGATAATAAACTGCAAACTCCACACCAAAATCGTCCTCTTGAGACATCATAGCACCCATTGAGTTATCTTCCACAGCCAGGTACATGATTAGTGGTTTGGCATGGCGTGGTGGTCTTAGTACCGGAGGATTTAGCAGATAGTCCTTAATTGTGTCAAAGGCCAGTTGACAGTCATCGTTCCATATCACCGGCTGATTCTTCCTAAGAAGCTTGAAAATAGGCTCACATACTGAAGTTAGCTTGGCAATAAATCGGCTGATGTACTGAAGCTTTCCTAAGAAACTTCTGACGTCCTTCTCCTTCTGAGGCACTGGCATCTCTCTTATGGCTTTGACTTTATCGGGATCTACCTCGATTCCCCTCTGGCTTACTACATGGCCTAACAACTTTCCTGATGTAACTCCAAAAAGGCACTTCTTGGGATTGAGGTGCAAATCGTACTTGCTAATTCTTTGAAAGAACTTTTCTAAAGCCTCAAAGTGACCTTCCCTGGTAGCCGACTTAATCATCATGTCATCAACGTACACCTCCACTTCTTTGTGGATTAAGTCATTGAGAACCTTGGTCGCCATCCTCTGATAAGTCGCTCCTGCATTTTTCAACCCAAAAGGCATAACTCGGTAGGCATATGTCCCCCACTCGGTGATAAAGGCTGTCTTGATCCGGTCCACTATCTTGTTAAGAATTTGATTATACCCTGCGTATCCATCCACAAAGCTATACATCATGCAAGCAGCAACACTATCTACTAGCACATCAATATGAGGAAGAGGGAAATCATCTTTCGGACAGGCCTTGTTCAGGTCTCGATAGTCAACGCATACTCGAACCTTACCGTCCTTCTTAGCTACAGGAACCACATTAACTAACCATGTTGGGTATTGAACCTCTATCAGGAACTTAGCGTCAATCTGCTTGTGGATCTCCTCTTTCACTTTCTGTGCCCACTCTGGCCTAAGCCTCCGAAGCTTTTGCTTGACTGGTTTAAACTCTGGGTAAGTTGGGATGGCATGTTCGGCAACATCTCGATCTATTCCCGGCATATCCTCATAGGTCCAGGCAAAGACTTTTTCATATTTTTTTAATATTCTCTCAAATTTTATTCTCTCTTCAGGAGTTATGTCTGATGCTAGCAAAATTTTCTTTGGATTTTCCAAAGTTCCGAGATTAAATGTGATTGTACCAGTTGAATTGATATCAAAAATGAATGCATCATGCTTATGATCATGCGAAATGAAATCATCAGAAACATCACACAAGTAAGCAAAGTTATTCATCTCATTAACATAATCAGAAACATTAACATTGTCCTCAAAGAGTTCTGGTATAAAAAGAGAATCTAAATGACTATCAACTTCAGTCGATGCCGATGCTGCAGCTGACTGTGCTTTGGCTTCTTGATTTGGTGAAATCTTGAGATCTTCAATCTTCGGCTCTGGTTCCACTATCTTTTCCTTCCCTTTGAGCTTAGTGGCTAACATCCTATTAGTGACGATTTCTTCGGGCTCATTCCTGTCCCAGATGCTGCATTGGGTCATAATCTCCTCGTCCCAAAAGTTCTCTACAGCTTTAACAACTCCGATTTCCCAATCAAAGACATCATTAAAAATTTCAAAACCCGGGGTAATCTTCCCATCTACCCACTGCGGCTCTTCTTCTCCGGTGTAAGCACAAACCGATGATGATGGCACAAAGCTCTCCGAAATATGGGGAATCTTCCCTGACACTTTCTTCTTACCATACTTTCCTTGGTAGCCCAACCCCTTTCGATCTTTTTGACCACGTGTAGTGATAGCATCCTGCAGTCCTTGTGACTCTTTTCCCAAACCAGCCCCTGGGAGGAAGTGCATCTTTTTCAGCAAATTCACCACTTGAGGGCTACCTTCTAAGCTTTGCTCTTCTCCGATCACTGATACATGAAAGCCACTGAATGGCTGATTAGAGATCTCCAAAGCAGACACTTGGTTCTCTCTTGCTGCTTTAATGGTCACTACCTCTCCTTCATGAGGTATCTTAATTATCTGGTGTAAGGTAGATGGCACTCCTCCTAACTTATGGAACCACGGTCTTCCAAGCAGAGCTGAGAAGTTTGCTGGGATCGGTAGAACCACAAAATCCATTTCTGTCTCAATAGGCCCCGTCTTTACCAAAGCTTTGAAAGTTCCCAATGCTTGCCTCCTAGAATTGTCGTAGGCAGTGATGGTCAGGTCAGATTTGCTTAACATACTCTCATCCATCCCGAAGGCCTGAAGCGCTACCAAAGGGCAAACATTTATTGACGACCCGTCATCAACCATGATGCAAGCGGTGTGTTTACCATTGATCTGTGCCTTGATGTACAAAGGTCGGTTGTGGCTGCGACCCTCTGTTGGTAGGTCTGCATCAGAAAAAACCAACTTCTCCCCGGATCCCCCCTTTACAAGGTCTAAAAGCTCGGATGGAGAGATTGTAGTTGCTACGGTGGATACACTCAATGCTTCAACTAACTTCTGTCGGTGAGAGGGGGACTGTCTCAAGAGGTCCCAAATAGATATCTGAGCCGTGGTCTTTTTTAGTTGCTTCAATATTGAATTTTCTTCCGGCTCCTTCTCTGCGATTACTTGTGCTGGGTCCTGCTGCTTCTCGGCTTCTGGAATGACCCTCCCACTTCTTGTTACTGCTTCTACTCTTTCTTCTTCCTCTGAATCCCACGGATCCGTAAACTCTCCATTTTTCTCATCTTCATCATCTCCACTCTCACTAGTGGACCAACAGTCTATTGCTGCCACGGAAACCCCTTCTCCATCCACTGCAGGGCGAGTAATAGCGACATACTCATTTCCATATAGGTCCTGCATCACATACCATTCTGATAGGCTCGATCCAATCATAAAGACTGGAGGTGGCACTGCATTATAACCGGACTTCTTCTTGCTTTCCCTCTGCTCAGGATCGGTGATCTGCTTGTTGTCAATTAGATCTTGGACCCGATGTCTTAGTGTTATACAATCATCCGTCAAATGCCCGGTATGTTGGTGGAATGCGCAGTATTCATTCTCCTTGTGCCCTGGTTGTCCTTGGGTCTTGGCTGGCCTAGGTGATAGGGGCCGCAGTTTTCCTTCTTTTATTAGCCTCTTCAGTACCCATGATAAAGGCCTACCCAAGTTGGAGAAATACCTCTGATTTACCCCGGTTGCAGACACCTCGGCAGTCTTCCCAACTCTATTGCCACTGCTAGAACTTGCTGGCTTGGCTGTCCCTTGATTGCTGTATCCCTTCCTGGCATAGGACTTGCTGTTTGCCCTCTTGGCTAAATATTCTCCCTCTGCTTCTATGGCGATATCCTTCAGGGATTCCCAGTCTTTCAGTCCCTTCATTTTCAATCCATCTCTCAAGTAGGGGCTGGCATTTCAAATGAACAGCCGGATCTGATCAGAAGTGTCCGGTTTGCGTTTCATCTCCATAACCCGGTTTCTCCACCGAGTAAGGTACTCGTGGAAGGACTCCCCGGCCTTCTGTTGTAGCAACTCGAGATCTTTCAAAGTGACCTCCATCCGGGTACTGCAATCGTACTGCTTAAGGAACTCTTCGGTTAGCAAGTCCCAATCCTCCTTGGACCTCTTCTCAAGCCCATGGTACCAATCAATAGCAGCTCCTATGAGACTCAAGCAGAAATACTCTATCTTTTGCTTTTTTGTTAAGGACGTTCCCTTCATGACCAGCGAGTATTGCTTGATGTGTGCGGCAGGATCAGAGGTGCCATCAAATTTGGGAATATCCGGCATCTTAAAATTCTGGGGAATCAGGTCATCCCCATCTAGCTCTCGGTCTTCCGGGTTCATTCCTTTTCCCACGGTCATCATCCTTGCCATGGCCTCAAATCTATCTTCCATTTTCCTCCACATTGCCTCATCCAGTTTCGGTGACTTCTCTTTAGCTACTGTATGCTCCTCTAGCTCATCTCCCCCAAACTCAGCTTCAGACCTGGGGCCCTCTCTGCGCTCAATAGGTGCAGGCACTCTTTGCTCAACAACAGGTGGGTCAACCACTGGTTGGTTAACTGTAGCAGGACGCTCTTCTCTTACAACCTCTTGTTCAGCTGGTACTTGGATAGGGGCAGCAGCAGCTTGTTGCCCAGCTATTGTGGTGGCAAGATTGCCCATCATTGCAATCATACGGGCTTCAAATTCCTCCATCCTCTTTCCTACCTCCTCAGCAATTATTGCTCGGGTTGCATCAGACTCATTTGATGGATTAGCCATGCTTACTTCTGTTGATGATTCGAGAGAAAACCCCACACTATTTTCTGAGATTGAATCTGAACTCTGATCCAACACTAACTCTGTTAACCCCAAAAGCGGCGTCCTTCTTAACCGTGAGTCGGGACCTCTAGACCACCCAGGAGAATCTATGATGGCTGAAATGCAAAAATTGTTAAGATGGTGTATGATTAAAATGCAATGCATGCTCGTGCTGATGCAACATAGACAAACACATGCAAGCAGATAGATCCTTCCAACCTTATATCTCCCACACACGTGGTAGTGCGGTCTCTTTCCTAGGTGGGCTTGATCTATGGATTAACGTGGAACCCAATGGACACATATGGTGCGCGGTGAAAAACCGACAGCATAACACTCCTATACTAATGTACAAGCGGATGGATAGTGATCGTCATGTATTTAGACGTTCCACAAATTTCGACATGGCCCTACCAGGGCATGGAAGCCTTTGGCTAGGTTACCAAGCGAGACATCTGGACTCACCCAATACATGAGGATCCATACAGCAAGCATGGAATTAGGGTTCATATCACCTGTGGAAAGTAGCTATGGCCATTATATGAGCTTTGGACAAGGGAGATGTTACTTTAAGGCTACCCAAGCATGATCCCTGCCGACGGGTCTAGCTCATCACGAGCGTAACGACCGATCGGGTCACCATTTTGATATACCATTAAGGTACGTGGCTTGGGCTGGTGATTATCCTTAACACTTCCCCAAATTGAGTGAAAATGAGGAGGTGCTTCAGGAACGCACCGGGGCTAAAAGAGGGACCAAACTAGCGTATTTCTAAGGCTCTAATGATATGCAAATGCAAATTTGAGAGAAGGTGAATTTATGAATTAAATTTTAATCATAAATGTTAAAAGAGGTATTTTCGAATCGAAATCTCGAACCATAAACGTCCCCAGTGGAGTCGCCACTGTGACGCGCGTTGGATCTCGAGCGCCGCCCTTTCGGATCGCCCGCACGTGGGCGACCGGGGCTTTTGCGGGTCCATTGGCAGCTTGCGATGAATCGCAAGTGCGTCTATGTTGAGCAACACGGAGGTTTCATGGAGTCGCCACCCAATAGAACATTGGGAAAGTTTCTCTCGCCTCGGAGAGCCTAAGACTTGCGCATTTTATCCATATTGGGCCATGAGGCCTAGGATTAGCGCTAAAGCCTCGTGACCCAAGAAGTATTTTGGAGGATAACCTCTAACCTCTCGAGCCCAAAGACCAGAGCTGGGTCCGGGATTTCTCATCTATTTCTACCTCGATTGTTTTTATGATCAAATTTTAATGTCATTAATTCGCTCTCTCTCCACACGATGCAATTAATTGAAGGCGCATTCATTCATTTCAAAAGCTATAAATGTAAGCATAATCCAAAATAAAGCATTCAAAAACAAATTACAATAACACTAGGAGCGGAATACAACTCCCATTTATAAAAGTGAAATGCATGCATAAAACGGGTTATTCATTAGTAGTGAGAACATTGGTCCTCGCATGCATATTTATTATGAAACAGTTTTGATGTGATGATTTATTTGGGTATGAAAAACTAGGACATTGGTCCCCCTTTATTTAGAAAAAAATGTCAAGTTAATTAATAAAAATGTTTTTGTGATTTTCTTTCTAGAGAGCCTAAATAAATAATTTTACAAGAAAATTATATGGAAAAATTAAATAAAATATTACAAACCAAATGAGCCTTTTTGGACCTCCCGATGTGCTCGCAAAAACGCCCAAGCGAAAAAAAATGAGTTTAGACATAAAAGCAAATACAAATAAAATAATGTTAGTAATTAAATCAATTAAACATACAAAATAATGAATAACAAATTAAAATAAAATAAGATGATATGAAAAGAATGATAATTGAATCAAAAATATTAACAAACCAAAATAAAATGAGAAACATGGATTATATGTGATAAATGATTAAATGATGTGATGAAAATAAAATAAAACATGTTAATTAATTAGTACATGAAAATATACACATGATGAAAATAATGATGATAAGTGAAAAATAATGAATGAATAAATAAACAAATGATAATAAAATCATGTAACAATGATAAAAATTAGTAAACAAAGGAATGATGAAAATAATAATGATATATAACAAGGTTAATTGATGTGTTCATAATTAATATAAACTATTTACATGGCAAAAAGATTAATTTAAATTAATTAATTATTTGCATGTTAAAAATAATGAGGAATCAAAATAAATTATTTACATGTTAGGAATTAAAAAACAATATTCACATGAATAACAATCAAATCATATATAAACAATTAAATGGAACAAATATAAGATCAATACAACAAATGAATAGATGAAAACAATAAATAAATCAATAAAAACAATAAAATGAATATTGAACAAATTAAATAAAAATAAAATAAAATGGAAATGGAGCCAAGAATATTTACCCTCAGAATATTGGATTTGATGAAGGAAAAGTGATGATTTTCCGGAAAATTGCTTGAAAGAATAACTTAGCAATAAAATTAATTCTCTTTGTTTATGGAGAAAAACAAAGGAATTGATTTGTATGCTTAAGATTAAAAAGAAATTGATGTCAAAATGATGATTAATTTCTTGTGTTTATGGAGGAAAACAAAGAAATTAATTTGGAATAATTAACAATTGAAAATTGATCTTTCAATTTCAATTAAACCTTTTTAATTAAAAGAAAAATCTTGAAAAGAAAAAATAGAAGAAGAATTCTGGAAATTCTAATGTAAAAAAAAAAATAGTAGTGGAGGCTCCCCTTTTTTGATTTCATCCTAAACTATTTAAAAGATAGGAAATGTTGCCCTAATTTAATTAAGGAAAACAAACCTAATTTTATTCAAATTCCTTTATTTTTGGGGATAAAATCAAGTTTTATTAATTAATAATCTATAAAAAATATTTTGGAATTTTATTTGAAGTCAAAAACCCTTAATTTTGGGATAAAAACGGATTTTTGGGTGAAAAAATCGGAAAAAAGGCTGAAAAAATGGAAAATAGGGTAACAGACCCTATACCGACGGCCAGGATGCCCGTCGCTATAGAGTGGCGGGCGTCGGAGCGGCAGCCAGGCGAGAATCGCGCGCGATCCGCGCGCTGGCGCTCGCGCACGAGCGCTCCGTGCGGCGCTCAGCGTGCGCGATGCTGCGCGCGCCTTTAGCGACGCACAGCATCGGCGACGCTGAGCGTCGCCTTTGCGCTCGCTGCGCGATGGGCGCCTGCGAGCTGGGCGCCAGCGCGCTGCCGCGCCCGACACTCTTGGTCCGAAATTTTTTTTTATTTTTTATTTTTTTTTCTATTTTTTTTTTAATTTTAAATTGACTAAAAAAACCATAATTTTAAGCCCCCATTTTTCAAAATTAATTTTTTTAAATATTTTTTTTATTATTTTCTAATTTTCACTCTAAAATGCAAATTTGACGAGAAAACCATCACTTTTAACCTTTTAAGCCTATGAAGGCAATTATCATCATTGGGTAACTTCGATCTAGGCTGACTCAGGACCCGGTGTCTACACACGCCAATCCAATAGGATGAGTGTGTTAGGAAGAAAAGTAGAAGAGGATCATTGAAAGGACCGATGCCACGCCGATCTGAATTGGCAAATGGCGACATTCAGACAGTGGAGCTGGTTGAATTCTTTTAGTATAAGAAATGACTTGAAAGAAGAAGAAAAATGCCTAAAAAATGGAGAAGCTTCATCCAGTACAAGATAGGTTGAACGGAATGTTGTAAATGTTTCTAGCCGATCTGACTTTCTTTTCCTGATGACCAAAAATATCCCAAATATCAACCTGAAAGCTCTTCCTATGCATTCATTGATGACGGTTCAAGATAGATAAGGAAGAGACAATTCTTATCTTTTTTAGCTCTTTTAGATCCGATTGGACCACTCCAAAGGGAGACAAATGACAACATTCAATATTATCACACATTGGGCCCGATAAGGACAACGCTACCCCATACCTGCTATGTGTCACATCACTGCAGCCTACCATGACACTGAGATAGGCCACGCGAGTGTCAAGGGAAAAAGCACTGCTGATCTGATCTGCTAGAGCCCAGCTGCTATTTTAGAGAAGTCAAACGGACTCCCGAAGGCCGAAACGGCTAACAAAGCAGACCAAACACGCCTAGCGGATAACACAAACAAGGTAAAAAAAGCACCAGCGAAAAAAAGGGTATTTAATCGGAAGGGCTAGCTCTAGAGAAGCGAAAGATTCCATCCCAATTCAGATAATGAAGGTCATATCTGATTTGAATGTATGATCAAAAGAACTAAGAGAATCAATTATCTCTGCGTGTGTCATTCAAAAATCCATAAGGGATTATCTGTTTCAGTTGATACTCGCACCGATCATGATTTTTCGATAGGTTCACTTCAATTTCGTATTGTAGGGTCAAGGATAATTTATTAGCATCGGTCACAATCATCCGATCGGAGCCACTTTCAAAAATTAATGTTATGTGTTTCAATTCCTTCCCAAGTTAAATAACAAAACTGATCATGTTTTCTGATCGGGTTATTCGCTTGGTCGAACTCAGGAAAAAGAAAAAGAAAAGAAGAAGAAATCAATAACAGTGAACTAGAAATTGGGAATTTTATGAAAGTTTCCAGGATACAAAAGAAATACGAAGGAAATTATCCTATCTAACACTTCACCGCCAATCGAGCACAGTGTTTCTAAAATAGGGCACTGCACTTGCTAGGATGCTCCAAAAATATCCAGTCTGCTCACTTTTGCATTTCTCAGTAAAAATGCCTAGAATCTACAGTCCTTTCCCTCCTCATCTCCGAATCACCATCTTCCCAATTTCCCCTAACAGTGAAAAATGGAAAGGAGAGAAGAAAAAGGGGGAAATGGAGAAGGAAAGCGAGAAAATAGAGAAGAAAGTACAAATTTGGAGCAAAGAGGCCCTTGATTTAGGAGCAAAGAGCACCCTGTTGCAGCCTCTGCCTTAACATAAAGAAGTATTGTGGTCAGGAGGCCGTACTTCCCTCCGACAAGTGAGCAAAACTCATTTATCTTCCTAAAATGGTGAAAGGTTAGGAAAAATGAGAACATAAAATTTTCAAATGCTTGAATAACTCCATGAGAAAGTGTTAATAAAAACAAGAAGAAGAGACTCTGAAATGCTTACGAAGTGAAACAGTAAGTGAAAACATCTATTTATAGGATGAAAACTTCCTCCACGAAAAGGGTAGCTGAAAAGGCTTAAGCCACTCCGAAAAAGGCTAAAAAGATAGAACAATGCTAATAAATGGTTGCCTTAATGAGCGCCTCAAATGAAGAGTCCATCACTTAATGCGTCAAAAAATTTCAAAAAATAAAGTGTCACCATTAATAAGCACAAATGATGAAAAGATAAGCAACTAAAGACTCCTTATCGTCATTCGATCGGGTCCATTCGAAGGGGGACAAATGATAATACCCATTATCTTTAGGTCTAGGTCAAGTCCAAAGTCAAGTCCAAAGCCATAAGGCCCAAACATGTGGCACAAGACACTCGAGGAAGTAAATAAGCTGTTAGCATGGCATGTCTGATCAAACTGACAAGGCATGCCCCCTGTCAGCCAACTGACAAATGCCACTGCCATATCCTTCAGCTTATTCTCTTTCACATCACTGCCATAGCCTACTCTGATACTAAAGTAGGCCACTCAAGTGGATTTATACACTTATACAAATACTAAGTTAGGGGCACTCAGGTAACACAATTCCAACTAAGAGACTCTCTCTCTCTCTCTCTCTCTCTCCATATTTTCTCTCTAAGTCCGTCACTGACTTAAACATCGGAGTGCTAATCCCCTACACGCCAGGGGTTAATTTTCATCCGTCTTGCAATTGGGCCATTGCTTACTGTGGATCGAGTCTAGCTTGTTGTGCCTCTCCGACATCTCGTTCGTGGTTTTGACATTCTGAAACCTATTAGGAATGAAATTATATTTTAATATTTATTTTACAATGTCAACAATATTTTCAATAACAACTGTAAAAACATAAAAAATTAACTCAATTATTCCGTTGATATTCATATAATTGGATGAAATGTTTTCACCACTCCATTGCTAATGATGTAGTTCTTGTTTTTTTTAAAAGTATTTGAACTTTTCAACTGCACCGTTGAATATCATAACTTATATTTTTGTACCCAAAATAAAACCAAATATTAATTTTTATTTTGGACATTGTTACTCCTCAAAATAGTTTTTGAAATTCTATTTTAGTGTATATTATCAGTGGAGGTTATTTGGTGTAAATTACTATAGTTTGCTACAATTCAGTAAGATAAAATCTAAGCCAAGAAAAAGAAATTGAAAAAAAATATATTCTTTTTATATCTTCCTCTCTGTTTAAATACAATTAACATGAATTCATATTATTTTAGGTTTTAAAAAGTTTAAAATTTCGTTGTACTTTTATGTTATGTACTTCTTGAAATCTCACAATTAGATATTATGTTGATTGATAATTTCTTTTGGACTTTTTATGTCTGAACCGATCCAAATTCTTATAGGCCCCGAATTGAATAAACTAAAATATTTTAGAGGAAATTATTTTCAATAAATATTATAATTATTGATTTTTATTCATAACTTTAAGAAAAATGAAAAAATAAATGAGTATTAGTTGAATAATATTTAAAATAAATGAAATTAATTGGTAAAATAATTATATACTTGTATAAATACATTAATTGATAAAAATTTATGATATATAATAACTATATATAATTATATTATTAATTTACATACTTAATTACATATATGTATTATATCAAAAATAGATAAGTACTAGTTGAGTAATACTAAAAGTAAATAAAATTAATTGGTAAGGTGATTAATATGCACTTATATAATTATATTAATTGATAAAATTTTATTATATATAATAATTGTATATAATTATATTATTAATTTATATACACAATTTTTCATATAGGTGTTATGTCAAAAATAAATCAGTACTACTTGAATGATACTAAAAGTAAATGAAATTAACTGATAAGGTGATTGATTATATACTTATATAATTATACATTTATATTTTAGTTTTACCATACATTGGCCAATCCTTGGGCAATGATGGTCAAATTTCTCAACACAATTGTTGCAGACAGCGCAGTGGAAACTCCTTGGAGGCTTAAAAATCGTGCAAATTTTATAGTATTTTATTTTTAGTTCTCCTCCGTGTAATTGCCCTCTTCCTTTTGCTTCCTTCGATATCCTCTCTAAGAACTATTTCACCATTTCTAGCTATAATTCCTGGATCACTTACGCTCACCAGAAACAAGTTCACAAGTACATGAAATCTTATTACTTTAAAAAATAAGAAACTATAATTACTCAAAAAATTCTTTATTTTTTTCCTCAAATCATTAGGGATGCGCATCAGTCGGATTCAGGTCAACCCCCGATTAACTTGAGACCCAAATTTTATCTAAAACCACAACCCAAACCGACCCTAACTTATAGTAGGATTTCGAACCGAAATACCTGAAAATTTTCAGATCCGGACCCAATAAACCCAAAATTCTATTTTTTAATTAAAAATATTTTTTTATTTAAAAATTAAGCATGCAACACACACAGGAAAAATAGAAAATCCATCTCTAATTAGCTTATCATGCAAATCACAAGAATTTTTTTTCTTAGCTTACCCAAATTTCTTCCCTTTAATTTACACAGTAAACAAAAAATCAAGAAACAATCACAAAGCAAAATCAATCATAGATCTGAAATATCAATACTAAATGAAAAAAAAAGAATAACTTGAAAATAAAAACCAATCACATATCTCATATCTCAACACTAAATGAAAGAAAAAAAAAGAAAAGAGAAGAAGAAGATATTCACCACAGATCGCTGCTTCCTTCCAAACCTGCATCTCGTGCAAAAAAAAAAAGATCCCGCTAGATCTAGTTTTTTTTTTGTGGTCTTTCCTTTATCTTTTTCTTTGCTTCTCATTGGAAGAACGGCAAGCAATCGGCTGGCAGTAGTAATCTTAGGAGGAGATGGAAGCACACAGAGAGAGAGAGAGGGGGAGATTTTTAGCACAGAGAGAAAGAGAGAGAGGGCAGATGAAAAGTGAGAGAGAGAGAGAAAGAGAGTTAAAGACTGAAAGAGAGAAAAAACAAAAACAAAAACAAAAAAAGCTTATATATGTAACATATTCGATCGGGTTCGGGTTTTAGGGGTTTTAGCTCCATCCGAAATGTCTGAATTTTGATACCCGACCCGATCCTAACTACCCGAATAGCTAGTTCGGGTCGGATTTTACACACCCCTACAAATCATAACTAAAGGCAAATTTTTTTAAAAAAATTTAGGGATGCAGTTTGGTGGCAATGTCCTCTTTGAAAGGGCCAATAACAAAAAAATTACGTAATTTTTGTTGAAAATTTAGTGTGACAGTTAGATAATAAATACAATTTTAAGAACATAGATTTACATTTTATGAGAATTTTAAGTGGAGGCAATGGCAAAAATAATAAAAAAAAGGTCCGTGAATTTCATGCGACAGTAAAAACAAATGCTTCCATTTCTCCCACCTTTGATTTGCCCATGATAGTATGTAGCATTCTATTATAGTAATAATTAAGAAAAAAAAGGAAATTAATTAAGAAATATTTATATGATATAGAAGACAAACAATGATGGTAAGAAGCAATTGAAGGCATACTATAAGAGTAGGATGAACTGGCAAATCATCTCCATTGTACATCAAAAATAACCAACTTGATGCTATTATTGAAGCAGTTGTAAATAATAAACACCTAATATTATTAATTCATAATTAGGTAAATTAAAATCAATGATAGAGTCCAATTTTGCCCGTAATATTTGATATAAAGTGCAATTTTACTCTTAATATTTTAATTGGTGTAATGTTACTCTACATATTTAAAAATTGGAAACATTTTACCTATTTTTCAATTTTAAAATAGGAAAGATAAAATTGCACTTGATAATACCAGATTATCATTATGCCTGAACCAGCTTCGGCCCAAAGTCCAACGAAGAAGAAATAATCGAGACCAGGTGAGGCTAAAGAACCCGAAATCCCTTAAACATACACTATGGTATGAACATGAATAAGAACAAACCTCTAACCCTAATGAACCTCCAATTAACTATGTGAATGGAAACCCATATAATAAGGTTGATTTAAAAACAAGAATAGAATTCGCCATGATAAGAATTTATTCTTAATGTAAAAGAAGAAGACAAGCAATAAAAGCTCTCCCCTTGAAGAATTCGGCCAAGCCAATAATAATAATACTCAAAATCTTTAAAAAAATTGATTTTTACAATGTTTAATGAGGTATTTATACCCTCTTAAAATAAAGAAATCCTAAATAATTAAAAAAGCCTAAGCCTAATTGAAATAATCTAATTAAAACCCAAATAAATAAAAAGAAACCCACATAAATGGGCTGCCAATTGAAGTTGGTGTATAACCATTTTTAGAAAGGTGCAAATTACAATTAACCAAATTAAAACAATAAATAAAAGCCCAAACCAAATAGCACTTAAGTCCATTATAAAGCACATGTAATGCACATGTAATGTGTCACATGCATAGCACATGACATGACACATGTCTAGCACATGTTAAAGCAAATTGATGGCATATGTTAAGATCACATGACTTGCACATATCAAATTGTTACATGACTTGCACATGTCTCTCTTTGATTCAACGTCTTCATAGATTCAATAAACCATCTTGAAGCCTTCTTGAACTTCCCCAAGTTTAGTCTCTATGAATCCGAGCTTGCAATATTTATAATCTTGCTATGATGACCCCCCTGTGCACGCATCATCCCCTCCTTCTTGAGAAAAAATTCGTCTTTGAATCTTCATCTTGTTCAAGTTGGGAATTGAAGCTTGTGGAGTAAATTGATCTTCATAGATGATCATGTGAACAGGTGGAAATAAACTGAATGCTTCTTCAGAAAAGAACTCATCATGTTCCTGCAAGTTAACAAGAAAACTAGGCAAAACATGGTTAGTCAATGCAACCTTTTAGTTCTGATCATAATTCTCTTCTTTCTCCATGTTCAATTCAACCTTCTTAAGCACTACAAGATCAATCGTAACATGCCGATCTTCCATTTCAACTAAACAAACACCTTCCTTTTTACAATCTTCTTCCTTTTCACTCAAGACAATAACATCTACACTTCCACTTATGTCTTCCTCATTTACAATCTCATCATCATATAAATCTATAGTATCTCTTTCAGTTTCACAAATAATCTTTTCTACTACAACCTCGTTTTTCTTTCTTTTCACATTTTTCACACACTTATTCAGCTGTCTAAAAAGTTGTTTAAACTGCAATTCTACAGATTTAGGATCTTCCCTATTCTTATGACAGTTAATTGCTCTACTTCGATTTTGGATTCTAGTAGACTCATTAATTCTCTCTTATATCCTATCCATCTTAGTATTCAACTTCTTAAACTCACTCATGAATGCCTTATACATCATTTTCACATCTGGCACACTTTCATCCTCCTCCTCATGCATTGTCTCCTTTTCTTCCCTTCTTAACATGATTTATAAGCTGTAAATAAATGTTAGAAGAGAACTAAAACCTCACATTTTTCTCCCTTACGTGTTTCACTCAAAGATGGTATTCCACTCATGTTTCATTCTATTTTGGCTTTTACCCTCTTTTAAGATCATACGCTCAAGCCCTTTTCCACTTGAACTTACTGTCTTCGATTGCACTTCATAAATTAACTTCAAGTCAAGATAATTCATAAACAACAATTTAAAGTGAAGAATGTAAGGAAATACTTAACAAGAAAGATAGGCACAATACTAGAAGCAAAAATACCAAAATGAAGAAAAATGAAATGAACATACAAGATGAAGAAATGCATGTAGTCCGAATATATAGAAGCAAACTAACAAAAATCAATTTGTTAATTATAGCGTAAATGGAAGCAAAAGTATAAAAGACACAAAAAATGGAAACTTAAGAATGAAAGAAAATGACAAAACTAATGCATAAATGCAGAAATTGAAATTTCCCTAATGGAAAAATGAACTTGATGCAAATATATTTATCAACACTAAGATAATAAAATAAGGAAATCGAAATGTCCAAAACAAATTAAGGAAACTATTATGTCCAAGACAAAATAAGGAAACTATTATGCTTAAGATAAAATAAGGAAACCCAAATGTCTAGCTTAAGACAACAATTTATCTTATTTAATTTAATGTCTAAAATTAAGTTATCCTAATCCTAATTGTTTGAATTATCTCCAACCTAATTAAATACAAATTCTGCCCAAGAGATAAACTCCTAATTGTTCATGCCAACCACAAGTAAATCCAAATTGAAATACTACTTTTGTGCTTTTCACAATTTGAGTCAAACTCCACTTCCTTTTTTTTTGTGGATGAACAGTAGCTTCGGATGAATGGTGCGATGAACAGTTTGATGAACGGTGCAGGCTACTGATTTCTTTTCTTTTCTTTTGTAAATATATATAAATGTATATAATTAGCACAATAAATAAACTCAAAAGAATGAAGAAAAAAAAGAAAAAAGGCACGAAGAACAAGGGGTCCTAAAATTTAGGAACCTAATGAAATTAATGAAAAATAAACTAAAACAACAAATAAATAAAGGATAAATAAGAATTTAATCCTAATCCAAGCTCTGATACCAAATGATGTGGAACCCCAAGGCTAAAGAACTCGAAACCCCTTAAACATACAATATGGCATGAACATGAAGAAGAACAAACCCCTAACCCTAATGAACCCCTAATCAACTATGTGAATGGAAATACATATTCTAAAAAACAAGAACAGAATTCGCCACAAGCAAATACCTTAATAAAAATTTATTCTTGATGCAAAAGAAGAAGACAAGCAATAAAAGCTCTCCCCTTGAAGAATTCGGCCAAGCCAATAATATTAAGACTCAAAATCTTAAAAAAAATATGATTTTTACAATGTTTAATGAGGTATTAATACCCTCTTAAAATAAAAGATCCCTAAATAATTAAAAAAGGCTTAAACCTAATTGAAATAATCTAATTAAAACCTAAATAAATAAAAAGAAACCCAAATGAATGGGCTGCCAATTGAAGTTTGCGTATACCTATTTTTAGAAAAGTCCAAATTACAATTAACCAAATAAAAACAATAAATAAAAGCCCAAACCAAATAGCCCATTGAGTCCATTATAAAGCACATGCAATGCACATATAATGTGTCACATGGATAGCACATGACATGGCACATGTCTAGCACATGGATGGCACATGTCAATATCACATAACTTGCACATGTCAAAGTGTCACATGACTTGCACATGCATCTCTTTAAAGTCTCTCTTTGATTCGGCTTCTTCATAGATTCAATAAACCATCTTTAGCCTTATTGAACTTCCCCAAGTTTAGTCTCCATGAATCCAAACTTGCAATGTTTATAATCTTGCCATCCCCTGTGAATGCATCACTAGGCATGTGGCAATTGGACACCTAAGAAGTCAAAGTCTGGCAGCTTCACCTATCCGATCGGACTGGCAGGACTGGCACATGACATAGACCTATGCTTCATATCTACTCCTTGTCATGTTGTCATTTACCTACACTGACATTAGAGTAGGGCACTCAAGTACCTCTCTAAGGGCTCTATAAATACCTTGGTCACTGTATATCTAGGTACCAATATCTCGAGACTCTCTTTCACTACTTTCTCTCTCTAAAACACTACTGACTTAAGCTTTCGAGTGTTTACGTTCGATCCAACTGGGCAAGCTTTCTTAAAGATACTACAGACCCAATTGGTTTACACAGAATCACCATCCAGACTCATCTGTTTCTAATATCTTAGAGTTTATTATTTGGTGCTTTCGTTGAGAGTTCATGGTAGTTCAAAGCGCACCGATATTTCTAGAAATGAAGGAGATAATCATCCCAACGATGATCAAAATGGATTGAAGTCTGCTGATGAAAGATAAAGAGCCCATAAATCCCCTATATGAAGCAATTTACTTCCCATGTTCAACAAAGAGTGCTTTGCTCAACCAAATGACACTCCCATCACTGTAAAAGACCTGAAAGCAATCATTGGAGACTTTACTAAAAGTTCCATTCAATCTATTTGCAAGGGCAAGCAACCTCAGACCTTAAAGAGGAATCTAGAGGTTGACATTGAAAAAAGAAAGGAGAAAAGACAGAGAAGTAAAAAAGTTGTGATATCCGACTCAAGAGATGGAGGCCATAAAAAATCCAGTACTCGCTTCGACGTCTGCGAGGTGAACAAAAATGGCAAGGGTAAAGGAAAGATGTACCTTGAAGGTGAAGATGATGCTTCTGATGCACATGATCCCACCAACACCCCATTGAAGTTAAATGCGCCAACAATTTCTGCAGAAGATGACATATCCTTTATGTGCATGCCTAAGCGGAGACTTTCTTTGAAAGCTAAAGAAGAAAAAAACCTAAGAATTAAAAATGAGGATACTTGGTTCCTACAAAAGGTGACGAAATTCAGACTTGGGCCTCATAGGAAGCACTTTTTTACGGCAACATTATTTCTCCCTTTTGCCAAAAATTAGGGAAGCTGAGCTACCTACCAGATTCAAAGAAATAAGAATGCCCAGATGCAATGGAAAATCTGACCCTAAAAGCCACGTCTCAGAATATTTAATGCAAATTCAGATGTACTTTTTCGATGACATATTTTTTTGTAGAGATTTCCCTACAACTCTGGCGAGTGATGCCTCAGATTAGTTCTGTGATCTCCCTCTAGATCAATCACTTCTTTCAGATAAATCCGTGATCTCTTTATGACGAGGTTCATTGTACAGATCAGGACACCTAAAACGGTCAATGACCTGTGCAACCTGAGATAGGAACCCAATGAAAGTCTTTAAAACTACATTGAGAGGTTACAAATTAGAGATTAGGAACCTAAACCCCGATGTAGCAACTCATACGCTAGCTAGGGGTGCGAATAGTGGCCCACAATTCAAGAGCATCATGACTCAGCCACTGACAGATTTTATATACTTGATGGATAGGTGTAGACACCGGGTCCTGAGGTAGTCCAAATCAGATATTACCCAATGATGATAGCGATACCTGTATCACAGGTGCAGAATAGAAAGTGCCGGGTTCTATCCTTGGTTTCAACATTTTCTAAGATTTCTTTGTGGTTTTATTTGTTTGTCTTTACTGGGGCTAGATGTTGGGTTAAATTGCAAATTTTGGCTTTTTTGGGTGACGGACGGCCATCCCTTATTGGAGGCACTCGTCCTTTAGGCTACGGATGGCTGGCCCACAGTCTCAAATGGCATTTTCATAATTTTCAAACGTGCCTTTGAGGGATGCTCGTCCGTGATTGAGGGGCGCCCGTCAGTTGTGTTTTACCCATAATCCTACAGATTCGGCAGTAAGAAAGGGGGAATTTGTTTTGGATTTCCACCTAACCTCTGAGATTAGTTTTAAAGAGTATGGGTGTTTCCCTTAAATCAAGAAAAACCTAGTTTTATTAAGGATTGGATTTTTTGGGTATAAATAGAAAGAGAAAAGAACGAAAAGAGGGTTAGCAATTTTAAAGAGAAAAATAGGAAAAAGTAGAAAAAGAAGAAGAATGAGAGAAAAGAAAAAAAGAGAGAGAGAGAGACCAAAAATCTTTAGAAAATGATTTTCATCATCTTTTTTGACTTTGATCTTCTATTAGAGTCTAATATCTCTTAGAAATCAACATAAGGGAAGAACATTTTCTAGAGAGAAAAAGAGATTTCTCTCCTAAATTCAAATCTGTTTGTGGGAATTCAAGGAGCCACGAAGCACTTTCTGATTCTTCAAGAACCAAAGAAACAATCTGAGGGTAAATATTCTTGGCCCAAGCCATTTATTTCATGTTTAAATTCAAGTAAATAATGTGTAATGTGTTTTGATTTTTGAATACATGATTTCTTGTGATTTTGTGTTTTATATAGTTTTTCTTGATCTAAATCAGTTTCTAAGTCTATATAAGTGTTTTTATTGCATTCTTAGGCTTTAATATGCATGATTTTGAGTTGTTTGGCATGAAAATTTGAGTTGTAAATAGCAATGTTTTCAGAAGTGGATCGGACATCGACCCGACCTGCTAACTGAGTAATGAGTTAATTGGTTGGACTAGTTGACTCGGAATTTTTATTTTTTTAAATATAATTATTTATAAAAAAATTTAAAATATGGTAAATTAAAAATACATTAAAAAAACTATTAATTATCAAATATAAATATAAAAATAGCAATTTAAAATCTAATATATTAATATTTTTGGGTTGAACAGTTAATGATGGAATACAATGGAAAAGTAATAGGTTACTAGATCATTTTTAATGGTTGCACATTATTTTCGTTGCAATTTGGGTTTCATAGGTTTACTAGGTTTTCATTTTAATTTATGGGCCTTTAGTTTTTTTTTCATGGGTTTTCTTTTCATTTAACTTATTTTATTTAATTTTTAATCCATTTATTCATTTTCTTCTTCTAAACTTAACCTAACAAATTAATTTACTTAAGTTTTTTTTTGCCCTCATAAACCCATCACGCCGCCAACTCCTACCTTAGCTCACTGGAGGCAAATCCGACCTTAAATTGCATTGTGCACGCAAGAGCACCACCAGCAATAGCCGACATGTGCACGGCAGCTCTGCCTGGTTCCAGCAAATCGTCGCCCCTACTGCGTGTGTAGATCTAGCCTCAAATCACGTCGCACGCATAGGAGCATCGCCAGCAGCAGCCAACGCGCGTGCGACAGCTTTGCCTAGTTCCAACACACCATCGTCCCCACCACGTCCGCAGATCCAGAGTCCTCACTGCCCAGCCAAGACCTGCGCATAGTGGCTCAGGCATTACTGCACTTCATTGTCCCCATAAAATTTTGTCAAAATGCCCCATTTTTGAATTGAACTCAAGTTTGAGCCAGTTTAACAATTTTTGGTCCAATCCGATTTTTTTCGGTTCAATTTGAGTTTTTGTGTATTCCAATTTTCATATTGGATCAAACCAGTTTTCTTGCCAAGTAGCCGTTGAATCGGTTCGATCGGCTGAGTCAACCCGTTATTTAAAACATTGGTAAATAGTGCTAATGGAGTTTTGAGCTGTCTTCTACGTTCTTGGCTTAACCAACAGGAAGACGGCCTCAAAGAGAGACCCGGGTGCCCACGGACTATGCAAGATTTGGATAGGTGAATTGAGGAGTTTAAGAGGTGGATGCTAACTGTGATGGGCAATATAGCCGCTTAAATGGCGCTAGCTAATGTACGACACCTATAGCCCCTGCTGTGGGGCGAGCCGAAGAACTTGCTGTTGGGGAGTCTCCTATAGCAGTTGCTGCTGTACGATAACTAGCCGCTGAGCCTAGAGCAGCAGCGCTCACTGAGCAGAGAAGGGTAGGGATTCCTGACCCAAAAGATGACTTTATAGGAATGGAAGAGGATGAGCCGGTAATCCCTTAGGTTGTGAGAAACAAGGCACCTAAAGCAGAGGATGAGGCAATGAGGAAAATGGAAGAAAAGATTGAAGCGATTACTCATTTACTATCAGTCGGGAAAGGGATCAACCCTGAGGACAGGGATTTAGATGGTAAGGAGTTGCCTCCACAGAGGTTTAAGATGCCTGAGCTGCCAAAGTTCAATGGAACTTGAGACCCTTCAACGCACATCAAACATTATACATTGGTGATGAAGGCACCATGCTGACAAGGAAGTAAAAGATAGAATACTTCTATCTGAGCTTGATCGGCCTGACAATTAATTGGTATCATGGTCTGGATAGGAGGCCGAAGGAAGATTGGGATCTTTTGACTGAAGAGTTCCTAAAGCAGTATGACTGTAGCACATGAATAGAGGTCACAGTAAAGGACCTAGAACTCTTACAATAGAAATATGATCAATCCTTCCATGAGAACCTTACTCGATGGGGAAATTGGGTCATGAAATAAAGCGAAAGCTTGACACATCTGATCAGATCAGGCTGTTTATCAGAAATGCGAGTCTATATTTGAGGAAGGGGCTCAAGATGAAAGGACTCAAAGATTGGGAATCATAGAAGGACATTACCATCGAGGCTAAGGGAGAGTATTTAATGAAGAAAGCAAGTAATGAGAACTTCGCTAGAAGGAATTATGGCAATCAGGGGGCAAGTAAGTCAGTAGGGACTGGCAACAATAATCGAACTGGAAGCACAGCAGAAGTGTCAACCACTAAAACAAATCAAAGGCATTACTCTAACCTGGGCAGATCCTTATCTTGGGTGCTTGAAAGGTTGATGAAAAAAGGAAAATTTCAACTAATGCCCCTAAAGCCAGCCTTGAGCTAGGGAAGGCCCAATCACAAAGCGGATCAATATTGTGCTTATCACTAGCAAACTGGGCACTTAATAAATCGGTGCCAAATTTTGAAAGATCAAATTTAGGATCTCATTAATAGCAAAGAGATTACTGACCTATAAGAGAGGAGAAAATAGAGGTTCGAAGCTAAGGGTAGATGAAAGACATTAGTTGTAGTGCCTGTACCACCGAGAGTAGAAGAGGACATTTTAATAGATGTGTTTTTTTGTATATTTGAACTCTTCAATAATGATATGTACAATACTAATTATGTTAATTATAGTGATGATTCTTGCGTAATGTTTCTCATGATTTCATTTCGCATGATCACAACCATGAATCATTTATATTTGATATTAACTCAATGAATACCGCTTCATTTAAACTTGGTACTCTCAAAAAGAGCATCTGATACAACTCCTGAAGAGAGGAAAAATTTTGAAAAACAAAAAAAAAAATAGAAAAGAGAAGTCTTGGACCGAACCTGGAAGGATCGATAAAGGCATTGTTAGGACACGCAGCTCCTGTTGTCCAATTTAAAAGTTTAAAAGCATGGACAGATCAGAATAAAGATGAGATGAATATTCCAAGGAAACTATTGGGAAACCATAGCTTTGTAATTACTTGGAAGTGCCAACATTCCTGAAGATGCCACAAAGAAAATTTGTCGCCTTGACTTATTATTCTTAAATGGAATATTATACAAGGTGGTCAACGGAACTTCAATTCGTAAGCCGTTCCCTTCTCCATAAAATAACCATGATATAGCCCATGAGAACCAAGTCTCAAAATTCCATTTCCATCTAACCAATTGAGATGGTCACAACAAAACCAATCAAAAGCCTCCCCCAAAATGAGCAAAGCATGAACTCTCACAGTTAAGTTTAAAAGGAGAGATCATCCCTACGGTCAAATTTGTGAAAAGAAAGTTTGGCTTAAGCTTCTCAAAATGAGTTAAGGGCCAAACAACTCAGAATCAAATACTCCAAATCACTCAAGCTAGAGTCAAATCCTTTGTGTTAGAAAAATATTAATAGAAATGGCAGCCTTTCTTGTCGGCAGTGATGAAAAAAGATTCAAAAAATCAAGCAATGCTAACGGAGTGAAGAAGGTTCCATGGAAAAGGCAAAAAAAAAAAGAGAGAGTCTCGTGGGTCAAAAACCAAAAAAAAAAGCGACCTTACTAAAATTAGGCACCCCTTTAAGGTGAAAACCGAAAGAGGCACCCTGGGCAAAAATTAGGGGCTAAGTGAAATTTTCAATCATGAGAGGACTGATTGATAATAGAAGTTTGATGCTTTTAAGATCTATTTCGAGATTAGATAATGTCTTGTATTTTTGAGGTTAATGCCAAATAATGATCATGTGTAATGAAATCAGACTAAAATAGATGCATTTATGCAATGATATATTTACATGATCAAAGCAGTTCATCTTGCATACTCAAAGTTGTCTAGTTCCAATATAGAAGTAGCCCATCGTTATTATTTACCCTTTACTAATCTCATTACTTAGGTGTTTCAGCCGACTCGTCCTGTTATCAACTGCGGGGCTAATCATACAACACCTTTGTGAGGACAATCGAACTTATATAGTTGTTGTTTAGGATATGAGTACATGTTGATTGCCCTTAGAGGAGGCTCTAATAACAGCTTCAGCTTCTTAATAAAAAAGAGGCCATTAGAGATGAAAATCGTAACTGGCTCTCTAAGTAAAAGTTAGGCCAATGGATGGCGTGAAAACCTAGAAATAGGCAGTCTCTCTTAAAAAAAAAGCCACTAGGACGAGATGGAGTCAGTTCAGGCAAAAATAAGGCACAAAGATGTGTGAAAATCCAAAAAGGACGCATTTCTCATTAAGAAATGCTAGTATGAAAATCTATAAGGGACGCATTACTTTTAAGAAAAAAAATGACTACAGGTATTAGGAGAGAACCTTGCACCGATATTCCTTATCTAGGGGGCATAATTCTCGATGGGTAAATTAACCTAAAGACATGAAATCTAAAGCCCTTTTAAAAGGCGTCGATCCCCCGCAAGCCATGGTCAGCCCGTCTGTCACCCTAGACTCACTTGGATGAATTCTTTCCCTGCAATTTTTGCATGGCCCATGTATTTCACGTGCATGCTCACTACTTTTCTTGTACATTTGTCTTCCTAGTTTTGTAAGAAGAGAGATCCAATGTGAACACCAGCAAAAGGTCAGTGGCTATACTGCCTAATTCCCAAGTCAAAAGACCTTTTATGGGGCACCAAGTCAAAGACCTCTTAGAGGGTACCAAGCCAAAGACCCCTTAGGGGGCACCTATCCAAACACCAAAAGTCAAAAGACCTCTTAGGGGGTACTTATC
This sequence comes from Excoecaria cochinchinensis, assembly GCA_947683425.1. NCBI lineage: Eukaryota > Viridiplantae > Streptophyta > Magnoliopsida > Malpighiales > Euphorbiaceae > Excoecaria > Excoecaria cochinchinensis. The sequence goes on along the minus strand of CANTUQ010000097.1, from coordinate 3,956,956 downwards.
CAAACACCAAGCAGAAGACCTCTTAGGGAGTACCAATTCAAGAGACCTCTTAGGGGGCACCAATCCAAAGACCTCTTAGAGGGCACCAAGCCAAAGACCTCTTGTAGACATCGGGTCCCGAGGCAGCCAAATCAGAGTTACCTAATGAGGACATCGATACTTGTTTTACAGGCCGAGGACCGAAATTGTAGGTTTGCTCTTTTGGATTTCACAAAGTTTGAAAGTTATCTTTGACCAAAACCATTTTGTGTTTTTACTAGGCTTAAAAGGTTTTCAATAGCAAAAAAATCTATTTTTTAGTGATCGACGATCGTCCATCGTTAGGGACGCTTGTCGGTCGGGCATTAAGGGCGCCTGTTTGAACAAACCCCAGGATGGACGGCCTGTTAAGCAAAGGATGCCTGTCCCTCGCTTAAGGGGCGTTCGTTGGTCACTCTGAGGGATGCCCATTTCTTGAGCGATAGACTACTGAAGGGCAAGATGGGAATTCACATCACTTGGTCAAGCCATGGCCGCCCCTCAATTAAGGGAAGCCCGTCAGTTGTGATTTGATTGTGATTTTTCCAGGTTTCCTTCAATGTGAAATCTGGAATTTTGATCTTAAAAATCAATGGCCTGATTTTTGGTGATTATTAGAGGATTTTAGGAGATTTGATTTCGAAAAGGCTGATTTTACCCCTAAAATAATTCTAAAATCCAGATTTTCAAGGATTTGAAAGCCTATAAATTGAAAAAATTTTAACAGAAAATGGAGGAAGATTTTGGGAGCAAATTAACTTTAGGATTAAGAATTTCTCTTTACATTTACTTTCTTTTAAAAATTCATTTTCAAAGATCAAAGAGTCTGATTGAGAAAGAGAAATTAATTGTTTTTTCTTGATTAACTCTATTAAATTTCCATTGTTTTAAAGAAACATTTTTAGAGAGAAGATAGAGAGAGAAAGTGATTTTTCTCATTATTTTGTTCAACCAATTTTGTGAAATTCAGGGTAGGAATCTGTAGTTTCATTGCCTTCCAGAGATTAATGTATTGAGGGTAAACATTTTGGGTTCAAAAGATTAACATGTTGCATTAGTGACTTGAGATATATGGTTTTGATTCAAGATGTAGACCAATTTACTTTGTCTGCCATTATATCATTTTCCCTTATTAAATATATTTTGTTAATGGTTTGTTTAACGTAATTGCAGAAAAAAATAATCTAAGATCTATAAAGATGTAGAAAATAAAGCTTTGTGTGTTAAAAAATGGAGTTTCCCCCTTCTTTTTGATTTCTAGAGATGACTGACGGGAAGAATACCCGACCAATGGCTATCCCTCAAGCGAGGGATGAGCTGTCATGGGATCTTTTTCCTATCGTCGGTCGCCTCTCTGACGGTTGTCCCTCCTTTCCATTTGGCCCTCCCTGGTTCATTTTTTTATGTTTTCTTTCTTATTTCAATTTCATTTCTTACTTTTGTTAATGGCATATTTGGCATTATTAATTCTATGTGTTTTTTTTAATGTTTGTCTGCCATCTTGCTATTTGTTATATTTTCAGTATTACTGTTTGTTTTATTTTTGATATTTTATTTAGCATTGCTAACATATCATTTTCTTTTGCTTTGATTTTATGAGTTTACTTTTTATTGAGTATGGACGGTAAAATTGAGACTCAAATTTGCCAAGTCACTTGGAGACATCATTTTGGTTCATTCCCCTCAACCCTCTCCTTTTGTATTATTTAGCTTTTACTATTCTCAAATTTTATTTATTTGGCTTTAATTATGATAAAAGTTATTTTTATGTTTGTTAATATAAAAAAGCACAAAAAGATTTTTATGAATTAAATAAGGTTTTCTTTAATAAAATAGGACCAATGTCCTAGTTTTTCCTCCAATAAAATGTCACCTAAAAGTTATTTAATTTTGTAAATATGCATGCAGGAACCAATGTTTCCACTTCAAATAAATGCCCCATTTTATGCATGATTTCTATTCAACTTTATTGGTTGGGGTTGTATTCCCCCTGTTTTGTACATTAATATGTTTTATCGCTTTAAATTGCTTTTATTTATTGCTTTCATCTAAACACTTGAGATGTGCTTTAATAAATGGCATAAATTGAATGAGAAAAGGAATGGAAATTTAATATAAGAACTCACTTATAACTTTAACCAAGGTATAAATAAGAGTAATGTCCCAAATTCTCTCTGGTTTTAGGCTTTATGAGGTTAGATGATGTAATACCCCAAAGTGTACCCTAGAAGGATTAGTGGTATCCATTGCATAATAGGGTACAAAAGTGACTGGAATAAGTATAAGACTAAATGTGCATGAGGATGTAATTGAAAGAGAATTAAAGCTATTTAAATACAGAAATGAGAAGAGGGACTAAGTGGTGAAATGACAAAGGATTGAGGTTGATATTTTGTGGTGGGAGTGAGTGCATTCCAAGTGTGGAATTCACCTCTTGCCAACAACCCTCTTTGCATGCAATATATAGATGGAGAAAGAGGAAGAAATAGCTATTGTGGTTCATTGGGGTCTGGCCATTTCCCTTTCCCATTTCTGTATTTATTTCTTCTTCATTTCATGGAATTGAGATTCTTTTCTTCTTTAATGGAATTCAAGAGGTTGATTTGAATTGGTTTGTAGAAGTATTAAGGGTTGAGCCGAGAAGGTACGTTAGAGTTGCTAGCTATGTATATCTCCTTCTTCTTCTTTTCTATTTTGGATTTAGATTAGTTTGAGTAATGGACGAAGAGGGTGTTTTGAATGATTGTGCAAGAATTATTGGATCAAAGAAAGGCTAAAGGCAAAGTGAAGGTCTAGATAGAGATAGAGTCAGCAATCTGCTTTTTAAGGTTTGGGATATATGTGTTTATGTATCAACTTTACTGAAGAGTATGTGTTGATTAGTTTGGATTAAATGTGTAATTGATGTATGAGTAGATGGTTTGAGATATTGAGCATGATTATGTGCTATTTGATGGAAGTGTAATTGAAGTATGCAATTGATGTGTGATGAGTATTGAACAATAGTATGAACATAACAAGTGAACAAGCATGAACCTTAATTTTAGTTGATGTGTATGATGAACAAATATGATTATTGGTGTGTTAATTGCATATTGACACATGAACCAAGTGCATATCGCATACTTATAAGTGTATGAAGATAGTGTAATTGGATTGGTGATAGATGTGAAGGCATGTGAATGATATATGTAAAAGGATTGTAAGTGTGCTGTTGAGCACAGCCGTGTTTTGGCAAAACACAGCCGTGTATTGGCAATTTGGTATAGGTCACGGTGATAAGAATTTTGGTTGCCACCGTGAGGTATGCAAGATTGCATTCTGCCCGGATGGGAGTTGGTATGTCACGGTCACAATAGAATTGGTTGTCACTGTGAGGTACCCTGATTTGCTTTCTGTCTGGAATTTGAAGGTATGTCACGGTCATAATGAAAGTTGTTGTAACCGTGAGGTACCTTCGAATGCATTATGTTTTGTGGATTTTGAGCATGTCACGATCACAACTGAATTGGTTGTCACCGTGAGGTGTCTCCAACATGTGATTTTCTTTAGTTAGCATTACCAAATGTTAATCATGAGGTTAATGAGATTCATATCAAGTTTAATACTTCTAATTGAGTATCTTAAGCATGAAGAATCATGTATGTCCATGTGAATAATCATGTGTTTGCTAATGCGTATAAATATGCGAAATATAACGTAAATGAGCATGTGCAAAGCGGTATGTATAAGTGTGTGTGGAGTGATGTGTATGCTTTAGTAGTAAGTAGTGAACAGAATACATGAACCTTACATGACATTGAACTATAAGATATAAGTGTACATGAAGTGGATATAAATGAGAATATGCTTATGTCTTCACATGAAATTATTATTATTAAGCCTAAGTTGTTCATAGAAGTGGATAGATGGGCATGCCTATAAAAGGTTAGATGATTTGCAGCTACTAGATGTTAGCAACCGATGGGTGTCTAGATATTGATACCATCAGTATCTAGATGAATTGAGACTTCGGTCTCCAGATGATTTGAGACTTATGTCTCTAGATGTTTGGCACTGTCCATCGGTATCTAGATGTTTACCCGTATCCACTTATAGTATAAAGTCAGGCTATAGAGAATTTGCTAAATGTATATGAGATGTTAATGCATGTTAAAGAGCTATGGAAAATGCTAAAAGAAGTACATAACTATTGTACCAGAGATGCTTATATGAGCTTACAAGTGCATATAAAAGGTTATAAATGTATATGAGTACGCTAGAAGTATGCTATTATGCTTATATGTATATGATTGTCCATGAGATGCTATATTATGGAATACATGTTATATATGCCGGTAACTAGAGTTAGAAGAATATGAATATGATATAAGTTGCATGAGAACGATAGATATGTTTCAAAGCATGTTGATTGTATTCTTAGCATGAACAAGTATGATAAATGCTTATATCCTTTATATGCTCACAGATGATTGGCATATCGACTATTGATATGCTTTGATGATTATGCTTGTGACTTTATTAGAAGTCTTTTATATGTGATATCCCCACTAAGCGTTATCACATAGCACGGGTGTTTTTCCCATGTAGGTTTACAGGTTCATTGAGAGTTGGAAATCTGCAGGTCATGGCCACTAGGAATATAAGTTAAAGTCTTTTTGTATAAGTGATATAGTACTTTTGTAAATGTTCAGCTTCTGTAAATGTAAAGCAATTTTGTATATGTTATGTAAATGATAAAGGGAAAGATTGCTTTTGTAATCGATGTGTAAAGGTTATTTAAAGAAAATATTTCGTAATCTATAAAGAATAGTTATATAATGCAATGTAATGACTATAAGATTTTGTTTAAGGCATGTTTTATAGCTTGTGTTTAAATGATATTCCGTTGCGTATGTATCGTATATGTTTGCTATTCCGGCTTTCGTATGAGTGTTTTTATGTGTATGAGTGCGTAGTGACTCCGATATTCTCCCAAGGGGTATTGGGGCGCTACAGATGACCCTTCCAATGTTCTATTGGAAGGCAATTCCAAAACACTTTCTTGTTGCCCAAAATAGATACATACGCATGGTTTTAGGCTCAACGAGGTTAGATGAACTTTCCCAATATTTTATTGGGTTGCGACTCCAAAACACCTCTTATTGCCCAAAATAGAAGCACTCACAAGTTTTATCATTAGCAATTGAGTAAGGTCATTCCTTGTCTATTGCAAAGTGACCAATATTTATTAGTTCCATGAACCTCTCTTGGACCCTAAAAGCGGGCCTTTGAGACCCATGAGGTTCAGCTTTGTCACAACGGTGACTTCGCTGGGGACTTAGAGATCTTGCTCCGAAAGTACCTTGGTAAAAATATATAATTGAGTTTTTAAAACTAAAATTTTACCCCTTTTCAAACTGCACTACATTTCATAATAGTGCCTTAGATCTAAGTTAGTTGGTCCCTTTTTTAGCCCTGGCACGTTTCCGAAGTAAGACCCGATGTTCACTTAATGTGGGAAAGTGTTAGGGATAATTACCAGCTCAAGCCATGTACCATTATGATATATCAAATGATGACTCAACCAGTCGCTATGCTCATGACGAGCTAGACCCGTCGGCAAGGATTATGCTTAGTTAGCCCTAAAATATCACTACCCTGACTAAAGCCCTGTAATGAAAATAGATACTTCCACTAGCTGATATGAACATTAATACTATGCTTGTTATATGGACCATTATGTATTGAACAAAATCAAATAAATTAAATGGTCACCTAATAGAAGGCCTTCATGCCTTGATGGGCCCATCTTGATTCATTTAAATTGTTTGAATACGCAATGGTCAAAACCCATATGTATGCGCTTTATTTAAGAGATGCTTATGTTGTCGGTTTTCCACCGTGTTCCATACGTGTCCATTGGGTTCCTCGATGACCTATGGGTTATTCCCACCTAGGAAAGAGACCGAACGACCTCCTGTGTGGGAGTAATAAGGTTAGAAGAATCTACTTGCTTGTATGTGGTTGTGGATGCTGCATAAAGCATGACTATGCATCATATGTCATTCATGCATCATCCGAATAAGGTATGTTTTGTATCCATCATAGATCAATCTAAGTGTTCCAGGGCTCCTAGTGGTCGATTAATTAGGGATCCATTTTTTGAATTGCCGGAAAGAGTAACAAATTGGGGTTTAGAGTCATTCTCAGATAGCAGGGAGACACATTCTTTATAGTTTTGAATGAAATTCAATATGGCCAACCTACCTAGAGAATCCGATGCAACCCGCACCATGATTGCTAAGGAAGTAGGCAAAAAGTTAGAGGAGTTTGAGGCTCGAATGATGGAAGTGATGGGGAACCTAATTGCCACTTTAGCCCTACTCGTCACTCCTGTAAAATGAACATGGGACAGTTAGAGAGGTTCCCCTAATGGTAGCACGCCTGCCAATAACTGGATCCAAGGGTGTAACTCATGTTGAGCAGAAGAGAGTACGCGACCCCCACCGTGATCTCTTTAAGGAGGAATAAGAGGAGCTAGTAGTGGTAAGGGGAAAAACACCTAGGTTCGAGGAGATAATCTCAAGGAAGATGGAGGAAAAATTTGAAGCTATGGCCCGCATGTTAGCAGTAGGGAAAGGAATGGCCCTAGAGGATAAGGAATTAGATGGAGAAATCTAATCCCTCAGAATTTCAAAATGCACGACGTATCAAAATTAGATGGTACTTCTGACCCGACAGCACATATGAAACAATACTTACTGGTGTTGGAGGGTATAACTTTAACAAAGAAGCAGAAAATAGAATATTTTTACTTGAGCTTAACGGGTCCCGCAATTGATTAGTTCTATGGGCTAGACAGGAGGACGAAGGAGGATTGGGACATGTTGACAGAGGAATTCCTCAAATAATGTGATTGTAGTACGAGAATGGAGATCACTCTAAAAAATTTAGAGCTCCTGCAATAGAAATCGAGGGAGTCATTCAATGAGTAGCTCACCGGGTGGAGGAATCGGATCATGAAAATGAAGAGAAAACCTGACACCCCAGATCAGATCAAGTTATTTATCAAAAATGCTAGCCTATATCTAAAGGAGGGACTGAAGATGAAAGGAATGAAGGATTGGAAGGCCCTGAAAGATATTGCTATAGAGCCGAAGGTGAATATCTGGCAAAAGGGCGAGCAATGAGGCCTTTGTCAAAAAAGGTTATAACAATCAGAGGCAAGAAAGACGGCAAACTCTAGTGGTAACTTGACAGGCAAGATGGCTGAAGTTTTGACTACTGCAGCAAACCCTAGGTACTTTTCAAATTTTGGTAGATCCCTGTCATGGATGTTAAGAAGATTAATGAAGGAAGGAAACTGTAGGGGTATGCATCAGTTGGGTTTGGGTCAACCCGACCCGAATTCGAATAACCAAACACCCAAAATATACCTAATATCCTAATCTGAACCAACCCTATATTATAGTAAGGGCCCGAACTGATAAATCCGAAATTACTCGGGGCCCGACCCAATCAATCCGAAGTACCTGAAGTCTGCCCTAGATTAAAAAAAAATCCAACAAATAATACTTGGATCAAAAATCAAAAATCCAAAAAATAATCCAACAAATTAAAATTGAAAAATCCAGATTAATAACCAAAAATCAAATAACAAAATCATGAAGAAGAAAATCAAAATCTGCTATAATAAAAATTAAAACAACCAACATCACCACCAAAATTCTGATTCATAAAACAACAGGCCCAGGACAACTTTATAATACACACAAATTCAGCAAAAATCTAGAATACATCCCAATCAAACCAAAACGGCAAAATAAGGATAAAAAAAATATCATGGATCCAGTAAAAAAAAAAAAAAAACAAAATCAACAAGATCTAAATGTAATAGTCAATATGTCAGAATCAAGAAGCATAAAAATCCTAAGATTACCACATGGAAATCTTGAGAAGAATGAACAAAAAGCAAAGTGAAAAGGCAGATCAATAATTTGAAAGTGAGATTGCCTCTCGCCATGGTAGATCCAACAACTTTATTCTTTCTTCTTTAAGTTTTATTTCTCTCTTAAGAAACTCTCTAGTTTAAGGTTTCTCTCTCTATAGGATTAGTAATCCGAAATAGATCTCGCAAGCTTTTCGTTAATGGCAGATCTGAGGGAAAGGAGGAGGAGGAGGAGGAGGAAGAAAGAGAGAGAGAGAAGCAGCGAGAGCCGATAGAGAGAGAAAAGCAGCGACAATTAACTGAGAGAGAGAGAGAGAGATCGGCGATGAAGGTAAGTGACCGACAGTGGCAAATCTGAGGAGGAGGAAAGAGAGAGAGAGAAAGAGAGAGAGAGAGAGAGGGGGGGGGGAGGGAAAGGCAGAGCCGAGAGAGAGAGGAGAAAAGGGTGGGTGGGTAAATGGCCAAAAAATAAAAAAAAATAGCTTATATAGTATTTCGGTCGGGTTCGAGTTTGAGGGTTTTAAACCGACCCGAAATATCTAAGTTTTAAATACCCGACCTAACCCTAATTACTCGAACGACCCTACCCAAATAGCTAATTCGAGTCGGGTTTCTTGGGTTCAACGGGTCGGGTTGGGTTTTGCACACCCCTAGAAAGCTGTAATCCTACGATCCATACTAGTCAGGAACCAGGGACAGCTAGGGCACAAAAGTGATGAGTACTGCGCATACCACCAGCACTCTGGACATACAATAGATTGTTGCAAAACACTAAAATTAAGATTTAGGATCTAATTGACACCAAACAGTTCACTAATCCAGAATAGAGAAAAAGTAAGAAAAAGTCTGAATACAACACTGTCCCCCCACTTGTTTTTATGATCGGGTTTAGTCTGCCTGAATGGTATGTATTAAAAGATTTATTTGGGAATGAGTATGTCGCTATCACATGCCGTTAACAAAAGGCGAGTGAAGAAGGGATGCTCGTGGCAATGATTGACTATTGGTCCACTAGTGAGAGTGAAAATGAAGAGGAAGATGAAGAGATCTATGGGGCTCAGAGGATTAAAAGAACGAGAAGATCAGAGCCATCACTCGGAGTGGAAGGGTGATTGCAGAGGTAGAAAAACAGCAAGATCCAGTACTTGTACCGCAAAAAAAGAGCCAGAGAAAAACTCGATAATAAAATAGTTGAAGAACACATAAGCTCAGATATCAACATGGGACTTGCCGAGACAATCACCACCGCATAGGTAAAAGCTGGTTGAAGCCCTGTGTGAATCCACTATTGCAACCATCATTTCCCCCACTGAATTGCTAGATATTGTGAAGGGAAGCTCCGGAGTATTTAGATGCAGATTTACCAACAGAAGGCCTCAACCATAATTGCCCATTGTACATAAGGGCGCAGATTAATAAAAAGCATATTGTGCGTGTCATGGTAGACAATGGCTCTTCTATAAATGTATGTCCTTTAGTAACAATAGCTGCATTTGGGTTGAATGAGAGTATGTTAAGCAAGTCAGACCTCATAATCACTACTTATGATAACTCCAGAAGACAAGCGGCGAGAACCTTTAAGGCAGTGGTAAAGACCGGGCCAGTCAAGACAGAGGCAGAGTTCGTGGTTCTCCCAATTCTCAAAAATTTCTCAGTATTGCTCAGGAGGCCATGGTTCCACAAACTAGGGGGAGTGCCATTCACTTTGCACCAAATGATAAAAATCCCGCATGATGGGCAGGTTATGAACATCCGAGCTGTTAGGGAAAATTAAGTTTCTGTTTTGGAGATTTCAAAGCAGCCCTTTAGTGGTTTCCATGTGGCCATGATCTAGGGAGAGGCAGATAATGCAGAAAGCCCTCAGGTGGTCAACATGATAAAATGAATGTCTTTTCTCCCGAGGGCTGGTTTGCGTAAAAACTCTCAAGGACTGCAGTCAGCCATCGCAACAAGGGGCCAGAAAGAGCAAAGGGGCATTGGGTTCAAAGGCATAACGATGAAGACTAAGAAGACATTGAGTGATATCCCCCATATTAGGGAAAATTTTATGCCAGTAGCCTCAATCTGTGCTTATACTAGAGAAGCCGAGCTTCAATGGATTGATGGGAAAATCATACTAGGGTTCAAAGTCTTTAATGACGTTTTTGACTGGGATGTCAGAGTTATCAAACCCGTGGAAGGCTTTTGGGATGAAGAGGTCATAACTCAAGGCACCGTCTGGGATCGGGATGCACTAGAGGAGATTGTCACCAATAAGTTGATGACCACTAGAGTAAAAGGCAAGGAGAAGATGGAAGTGGAGGTGTGATGCACGTTGAAGCTGCTTGTTTCCTGAAGGGCCCGCTTTTAGGGTCCGAGAGGTTCGCATCTAAATTTTGGGGAACATTAAATATTTTGAAATCCCTACCCAATAGAACATTGGGAAAGTTCATCTAATCCCATGAAACCTTTAGGCACCTTTAAGGTATTTGAAAGATGCCACCCAATTTACAAAAATTGGAAAAGTTTATCTAACCTTGGAGGTCTAAACTAGAGAGTGGTTTGGAACTTCACTTTTATTAATGCTTTGGTTAAATTATAAATGAGTTTTTAACAATTAATTTTCCATCTCTCTCTCACACGTTGTGCAATTTAATTAAAGCTCACATCAAGCATCGAAGAAGGCAATAAAAATAATAAATAAACAAAATAAAAATAAATTACAAGATGAAAATTGGGACAAAAATATAATCCCCCCAAAAATAGAAAGCTAAAATAAATAAATAAATAACATACAGAAAACGGGGCATTATTTTTGGAATAGGAACATTGGTTTCTTTCATGCATACGTAAAAAATTAGAGAATTATTTTTAGGCAATATTGAGAAAACCAGAATGAGTGATCTTATTTTATAAAAATTAACTCTCCTTTTAAAAGTGAGATTTTATTAGTTAAAAATTAAGACATCGGTCTTATTTTATTAGAAAAATGCCTAATTTATTAATAAAAATATTTTTGTAATTTTCTTTTTAACGTGCATAAAATAAAATTAGTTTATTACAAATTACATGACAAAATAATTAAAGAAAAATAATTAAAATAACAAAAAATAATAAATCAAACAAAAAAGAAAGCTTAGATCTCCTGAATCTCCTCATTCGGTGAAAAACACTCATATGTGTGGTTTTATTAAATTGACAAAGTACAAGGAGACAAATAATTAGTAATATAATAGAATAAATGAATTAAAAAAATTAAAGATACAATAAAAATAAATATTAAAAAATAAATAATAAAATGAAATTAACTACACAAGTAGAAAATAAAATGAATTAAATGACATGCATTAATATGAATAAAAAATGAATAAAAAAAATAAAAAAATAAAAGTAAATGAATGGTCGAATGACCAAACATGCAGGGAAGATGCAGCCATACAAAAGTGATGATAATATTAATGAGAAATGATATAATAGAAATCAACTACATAACAAAAATAAGACTATAAATAATAATAACAATAATATAATAATAGTATTAGCAAATAGATCAATTAAGGCAATTAAATAGATAAATAAATAAACGAAGAAGTAAACATAAAAATATGCATGTGTGACCAAAATAAATAAATAAATAAAAGATAAATAAATAAAGCCATACAAAATAAACATGCAAAAGTAGAATTTAACAAATTGTAATAATAATAATAATAATAATAATAATAATAATAATAATAATAATAATAAAAATAAAAATAAAACTAAATAAATTTAAAAGGGAAAACAAAATCACATCAAACAAACAAATACATAATAAATCTAAAAATCTACATGGAAATTAATTGACTGTAAACACGAAATAAATAAAAAAATGTAAGATCGAGCCCAGAATATTTACCCTCAGAAATTGGATTCGATGGAGGGAAGAAAATGAATGATTTCCTTGTCAAAATTCGCGAAAATTAAATTAGAAAAATAAAAATCTAAACTTTTTCTTTAGAAAGAAAATTGCAAAAAACATTATTTAAAGAAAAATTATTGAAGAAAATTTGAATTTCAGTAACAAATAATTATTGTTTTTGTCTCAAGAATGATTGTTTGATTGAGAAGAAATCAAATTTGAAACCTTAGAAATTCCCTTTAAAAAAGAAGAAAAATTAAAAGAATTGCAGCCAAATATTCTCTTAAAGAAGAAAAAAAATTGCAACCCTAAATGTCTCTCCCTTTTTCTCTTTCTTTATTTTTCTATTTATCTTACTTTAAGAAAAACACCTAGCTAATTTAGGAGAAGAAATTGTATTTAAATCAAATTGTTCCTTATTTAAATTTTAAAAATAAAAAAAATACCTTGAAAATCCCTAAAAAAAGAATTAAAAATAAAAATTTACCCAAAAATCTCAATTTTTGGGTGAAAAACGCGTTTTCGGTAGCTTGGAGGCGAGGAACGCCCGCCCCTGGTAGGCAGGGTGCACGTTAGCATGCGCGGGGCACCCAGGCCGCGCGTTACGTGAGTCATATTCGATGGAGGGAAGAAAATAAATGATTTCCTTGTCAAGATCTGCAAAAATTAAATTAGAAAAATAAAAATCTAAACTTTTTTTTAAAAAAGAAAATTGCAAAAAACATTATTTAAAGAAAAGTTATGGAAGAAAATTTGAATTTCAGGAACAAATAATTATTTTATTTATCTCAAGAATGATTCTTTGATTGAGAAGAAATCAAATTTGAAACCTTAGAAATTCCCTTTAAAGAAGAAGAAAAATTAAAAGAATTGCAGCCAAATATTCTCTTAAAGAAGAAAAAAAATTGCAATCCTAAATGTCTCTCCCTTTTTTTCTTTTTTTATTTTTCTATTTATCTTACTTTAAGAAAAAAACTAGCTAATTTAGGAGAAAAATTTAAATTTAAATCAAATTGTTCCTTATTTAATTTTTTTTTAAAAAAAACATTGAAAATCCCTAAAAAAGGATTAAAAATCAAAATTTACTCAAAAATCTTGATTTTTGGGTGAAAAACTCGTTTTCGGTAGCCTGGAGGCGAGGGACGGCCGCCCTTGGCGGGCAAGGTGCACGTCAGCGTGCACGGGGCACCCAAGCCGCGTGCCGCATGAGCAACGCCCGTACACCCGCCCAGAGAGAGGGGCAAGCACGCCACGCGCTTGTAGCATGCTGCGCTTCGCACCGCCGGTGCTCCCTTCAGCACGCTGTGACGCGCTCCGAACCTTAGCAAAGGCCCTCATGGACGAGACCCACTTTTAGGGCTCAAAGGATTGGTTCTCGTCTTTTGATCTTGGGTGCCACGAGACATCTTGGACACTCATTCCTAATAGAACATTGGAAAGGATTATCTAGTCTCATGACACCTTTGGGCACCTTTGAGGTATTTTGGAGTCGCCATCCAATTTACAAGAAATTGAAAAAGGTCATCTAACCTCTATTGGCTTAAACCAGAGAAAGTGTTCTGAACTTCACTCTTATTAATGCCGTAAGTTAATTTTATAAATGAGTTTTTAAGAAATCAAAATTTCATCTCTCCTCTCACGCGATCATGCATTGAATTTAAAGTGCATCTTAACCACATTGGAAAGCATTTAAATAAAGCGATAAAAAATAATAAATAAATTACATGTAAAAATTGGGACAGAACAATCCCCCAAAAATAAGAAAGCATAATAAAGTTTGGCCCAAAATTAATTACAAGGGCCCAAATAAAAAATAATTAAAATGTATTATACATAAATCGGGAGAATTATTGAGTTTTAGGAACATTGGTTCATTTTCATTAACTTAAAAATTAGAGAACTATTTTTGGGCATTAATTGAGAAAATAGGGATGAGTGATCACATTTTTATGAAAATTAGTTCTCCATTTGAAAGTGAGATTTTATTAGTTAGGATAGGACGTTGGTCCATTTTATTAGGAAAATTTCCAAGTTATTAATTATTGTAAAAAAGCATGATTTTCTATAATGCGGACGAATCTAAAATACATGTTTACATGCAATATAATAATATAATAATAAAAAGAAACACAACAATTGAAAATGCAAACCCTAAATTTGAAGGTCTTTGATTTCCCGATCCTCCATCTTGTGCATAAACATAACTCGCATAGACAAATAAATTTTGAGACAACAAAACAAAAATAAAATAAAATGTTAGTAAAGTAAATTAAATGAATAATATATGTACAAACAATTAAATAAAAAAACTAATAAATAAATTAAACAAATAAGGCGATAAAAATAATCAAACGGCAACAAATAATTCAACAATATAGCATTGATAATTATTATAGGAAATATATTGAACAAGAAACTAAAAAATGACAAAGCGAATTAAGACAAAAATTGACAAGATAAATGGAACGAATTACATTACATTTCATGCATTTTTATCTGTTCCTACGTTCGATCAGGTACTTGGGTAAGAGGAAGAAAGATGTTTGGGCAAAGAGAAAGAAAAGCTGAAGAAAGGACTTACGGGGGGAGGCCAGGCGTGCACGACTCGTGCACTCATTGCATGACTCGTGCACGACTCGTACAGAGGTGCACGAGTCATGCAATGCCTTCACGGCTCGTGCAAGAATGCACGAGTCGTGAAGGTTGCTGTGAGGGACACAACTGAACGGGCGATTGGGGAAAACGGGAGTACGATATGGATGGACAGTCACGTATCTGATCGGGAAACCAAAAGTACGACTCAAACACGGAACATTATCCGATCGGAAAGTCATGACCCAGGCAAAAATGAAGACACGACTCAGACAAACAAAAAATAGAGACGAATAGAGTAAAGTTACCAGACTATTAAACGTGATAATATACCATCAAAAACATGCATAATAGAACAACAAATATGTAGATTAATCATAATACATATTTAAGGTCCATATCTGATGACAAACAGTAAAAAACATAAGATATATAGATTAATAAGATCATGCTCGAAATGAACACAGTACATAATATGTACAATGAAGATAACTTACCAAAAGCAAAATGAGAAATAAAAAGGAGAAGGAAAAGAAGAGGAGCTTTAACCTAGTATTTACCCTTAGATATGATCTTAGATTTGCAAGTGAAGAAAGTGTTGCCCTCCTCGTTGGTTTGTTTGAAAAGAAGATAAAAACAAAGAGAGAAAAAGCTTTTTAGATGAGATTTACGTTGAAGAAACGTTCCAAGATGATTGAATCTTAAACTTCAGGAATTAATTTCCTGGATTCAAGAACAATCTTAGAATGCTTTTTGAGAAACAAAAATCATTTTTTCTTGCTCTCAAAAACTTTTCTCTCTTCCTGGTTCTTTCGGCGTTTTTCAAAATAACGTCTCCCCCTCAGTTCTTTTAAATTTTCTTTTTATATTTCCCCTGCAAAACTAGGGTTTCCTAGGTATATCCATTTTAAAACCCTTGATCCCCTTTTTCCAAATCGGGTTTTTCCTCTTCCGAATCAGACATCCCCTTGTATTTTCCAATAAAATCCCAAAAAAATAGGAAAAAGAGGCGCTGGGATAGTCACGCATGTGAGGCAGGATCCTCATCTGTGAGATGCACCTCACTAACGTGAGGCTACATCTCACATTAGTGAGATGGGCCTCACTATACAGGCCCAAAAATCTTTTTTATTTTATTTTTTTAAAAAATTTAATTTTAACTTTAAAAATGAAAAGTATTTTATTTTATTTTTTTGAGGAAATCATCACTTCTATTTGTCTTTTGCCTGTGAACAGGCATCATTCTCATCATTGGGTAACTTCGGTCTGGACTGCCTCAGAATCCGGTGTCTACAGTTGCCCCTAGTTTTGGGGAGCATAGTGCCTGGGCACGTAGGTGAGCCAAAACTCAAAGAAAGAGAGAAGAGATACGTACCTGAGGCAGCTGTCTTTTTGAACTGGGTGATGCCCCGAGTCTGCTCTAGAATTACAAAACGCGAGGGTTGCTCTTCTGAGCTGCACCGAGTCTGCTCCAGACTTACAAAGTGTGAGGGGTCCATCCTCAGATGGTGGTGCGCCGAGTCTGCTCCAGACTTACAAAGTGTGAGGGGTCCATCCTCAGATGGTGGTGCGCCGAGTCTGCTCCAGACTTACAAAACACGAGAATTGCTCTTCTGAGCTGCACCGAGTCTGCTCTAGACTTACAAAGTGCGGGGGTCCCATCTTTTGATGGTGATGCACCGAGTCTGCTCTAGACTTACAAAATACGAGAATTGCTCTTCTGAGCAGCACCGAGTTTGCTCCAGACTTACAAAGTGTAGGGGTCCCATCTTCAGATGGTGATGCGCCGAGTATGTGCCAGACTTACAAAGTGTGGGGGTCCCATCTTCAGATGGTGATGCGCCGAGTCTGATCCAGACTTACAAAATGCGAGAATTGCTCTTTTGAGCTGCACCGAGTCTGCTCCAGACTTACAAAGTGCGAGGGTTCCATCTTCAGATGGTGATGCGCCGAGTTTGCTCCAGACTTGCAAAACGCGAGTTGTTCTTCTGAAATGCACCGAGCCTGCTCCAGACTTACAAAGTGCAAGAAGTGCTCTCTTGAGCTGAGTAGGCTTTATCTTGCTCGAGTGAATGTTAATGTTGAGTTGAAACTGTCCTTTACCAATTTTTATGTGTGTGGCCTTCATTTGGACCTTTCCTGCAAAGCTATGTGCATAGGAGAATATACAAAAGATTGTGCATGCAAGTGTAAATGGTCATATGCAGATGTTTGCTAAAGGATAGTATGAAATGCATGCAAAAATGGATAGACCTTGTCCTAGGTGGTTAGGGGCCCGTTGAGGATATGGCATTGGCTGTCCGCATTGTATGATGCCCCCCTGAGGGTCTAGCAATTTCATCTTGGATCAGGGACTCTGACCCATAAATTCTTTAGAGAGAATCGCCAAGTGTGCATCTTTGCTTCCCGTTCAATAATCATATGCCTAGGATTCTACTCGAGCCCTAAATTATGCCTTATCTGCTTGAAGGAAGATCATCCAAAGTAATGCCGCTTATCGCTCCTGGCGTCGGAAGTCATTGTTTTAAAGGTAGTGCATCCCTTGTGGATTTTCACACTAGCTTTTCTTCAAGGGAAATGCGTCCCTTTAGGGATTTTCACATAACCCTGTGCCTAACTTTTGCCTGGAATGGACCCAACCCAGTCCAGCGGCATTTTTTTTTGGCGTGGCTACAAGAAAAATTGAAGCTACTAACAGAGCCTCCTTCTATAGCAATCGGCATTTATTCGCCAAGACATCTTCCCCTAAATAGCGATTATATCCCCTGGCCTTCTTTGACGAAGTGTTGCTTGATTGGGTGAGGTTCCGAATAAGATCAATTTTTTGTGGCCCTGGCTCTTGTTATGTTCGACAGTTCGGAGAGATTTAAGATGCTATGAGGCTCCCTCTTTCTTTCCAGGGTGGCGTCTTATCCTCGGCCTTCACCCCTAAGTACTATAGCCCTTGGACACGGCTGCTTGCAAAAATTATCATACCTGTAGACCAGAGGCTATGTCTTTGCTTCCATAAGTGCGCATAATCGGTGAGCATTTAATCCTACATTTGATAACAGGGCCTATCGACTTAGGCATCTGGTCGGTTAGAGCGGAAGTAGAGTACAACCATTTAGATTTCACACATCCAGTAATGACCAGTGTTTCTTTTTTGTAAAAGAACTAGGAAATGATTAGTACATGCATTGAAATGTTTTATGTATTTGCAAAGATTGTATACATTTCAGTATGATTTCTCCATACATGATCACTAACTAACATAGATTCAAAATGCAAAACTACATCTAATCCCAGAGTAGATCTTGAAAGCATTAAGACTCCTATTTCCAATCAGCCCTCTAGGGTTTTCTTGAATGGATATTTTCTCTCAAGCCTCTAATTTTTGCCCAGAGTGCCTTTTTTTCGATTTTCACCTTGACGAGGCGCCCAATTTTAGCAAGGCCGCCTTTTTTCGGTTTTCAACCCTAGGGAATTTATTCTCTTCTTTTGATTTTTAGTCTTTAGCCATGGATCTTCTTAGGTCTGTTAATGTTGATCTGTTATTCGAGCTCATCTTCATTGTTGTCTATTAGAACCGCTGCCCCCCTGGACAAAAGTTTCTTAAGAGCAAACAGGTCTTCCTATGTCGGACCGAATTCACTTTGCCTATTTTAAAAGTCAGTTCTTATTTGCCTGAAGACTAAGTCTCCCTCTTTTAGTGAGTGCTTCCTGAACCTCTTTCCAAATGATCGAACAGGGTGTTTTCTGATAGATCTAATTGCGATAGTAATCCCACAGCCTATTTTCATTTAATGTGCTTAGCTGCTGTAGCCGTTGCTTCCATGACTGCCCTTAAAGATTTGACGTGTTTCGACAGGCAGTAGTGCTTTTGCCTCATGCATCAAGGAGTAAAGCATGACTCTTGTAAGGGTTCCGACTGCAAACCCCAGCATGGGTTTCCTCCATAACTTTCTTAGCCTTCTTCTCGTCTAAGCACCTCAGCCGTATGTTATCAGCTCACCTCTCGTATTGCACACCCTCTGTATTGATGAACTGAGTGGATAGCTTATGAATCAATCTTTTGGTACTTCTCAGTAGCCAAGAAGAACGGCAAAATACAGGTATGTGTAAATCAACGGGATTTGAACAAAGCTTGTCCCCAGATAACTGTCCTTTGCCCTATGTCGATGACCAATTTTTTTTTTCTTTTTTATTTTTATTTTTATTTTTATTTTTTTTATTTTATGTTTTTTCGTTCCCCAATTTTTTTTAACAAGCTTCGTCCAAATTCTGATAGTTTACACATACGTGCACTTTTCTTCTTAACCATTGGGGACGTCGTTGATCAACCTAGTCGGGCATTGCGCTTAAGTAAGAATTGTGGCCCTGGTTCTGCTTGTGGATCCCCCCTTTTTACCCTTTCCTATCCCTCCTCGCTCGAATCTTCTAAGCTTCTACTTGACTGGTCCATGATCGGGATTCCTGGCATGTCTTCATAGGTCCAGGCAAAGACTTTTTATTTCATTTTTTTATTCTCTCAAATTTTAATCTCTCTTCAAGAGTCATAACAGATGCTATCAAGATTTTCTTTGGGTTCTCCAAAGTTCCAAGATTAAATGGAATGTCATTAGTTGAACCAATGTCAAATATAAATGTGCCATGATTATGTATAGTGAAATCACAGGAAACATCACACAAATAAACAAAAATATTCATTTCACTTCATAAAATTAGAGCTAAAACATCCAACATCATTAAATAGTTCAAAAATAAGAAAGAGCATCTAAATAGCTAACATCCTCCTTTCTTGTCAACACGGATGCTGTAATCGATGGTCTATTATCATCCCTGAGAACCATCCTCTCGCCCTCTCAATTCCTCATCAATGAGGCCTTGAACAGGCTTCTTCAGAGTTCGGCACCCACCAGTCTTGTGCCCAGTGTGCTGATGGTAGGCACAATATAGATCTGCTAGGTAACTGGAACATCCTTGGCTCTTGGTAGGTTTTGTAGGTTTCGGCTGTAACTTCCGCTCATCAATGAAATGAAAGAGATGCTTAGATAAAGGCTTATCCCAGATGGTATAGCGACCTTGAGTAGTTCCAATGTTTGGAACCTTAGTGACCCCAACATCTCTCACACTGTTATCACCGAGACTCGAGCTTCCGTAATTATCTCCCCTGATGACGTTGCCCCCTCTTTCAAGGATCATCAGCTATTTTCTATTAAAAGGATCCTGGGCTTGACCTTTCAGGGTTTTGCAATTACCCCTCAGATATCTGGTGTGCCAATGACACTTCATCTGCCCTCAATTTCTGGCTAGCTTAGCCAACCATGGACGCAAGTCCCCCTCCCATGCTTGAGGCAAAGATCTGTCTATGCGGAAATAATACTTCTGGGCTATTCTAATCATTGATGCTTCTTCCGTCCCTCAAGTGCCCACACAGTCGTCACAAATATACGATCGACCTCTCTTTCCTAAGCTCAAAGAGACTTCCTTGCGAGCAGCCAGGGTAATTGCAAGTTTGGACTTTGAAATCTCTTCTTCAAGGACGTCCATCCTTCTTTTCAAGCCCCGTGTCACTGCCAAAAACCCATTCTCTAAAACATGCTCTTTGCCTTTTCGCTCAAGTAATGGGGCAACAGGCGACTCTCCTCTAGACTCAGCTGGTGATAGTTGTCCTTCTTTAGTCGGATCATATTCTTTTTGCAACATGGTAGGAGCAATAGGTTGTTGCCTGACGGGTGGCACCACGGCGGCGACTAAATTCTCCATAATAGCCATTGTTCTAGCTTCAAACTCTTCAACCCTCTCTTCCATCTCCTTTACCGCGTCATCCATTCTCTCGGGGACTTTATTTGTTACAGCTTGAGGAATTACTTGCTCATCCTCTTCCTCCACCATGAGACCATCTGTCAGGTCAAGAAATCTTCTTTGCTCAATAGGTACCGCTGCTCTGGGCTGAACTTCTGGTTGTTGTACGGTAGCAACTGCTGTAGGAGCCTCCTCCACAATAGGCAATTCAGCTTGTTCAACAGTAGGGACAAAAGGCGATTACGTGGCATTTGGTGCCATTTGAGCAGCGATATTTTCCATCATGGCTAACATCTTCCTTTCAAAATTCCCAAGCCTTTTATTTAGGTCTTGTACCATCAAAGCCCCAGTCTCCTGTGGTAATTCTGCCATCACAGACCCTGAAATCTCTGCCAACCAATTCACACTCTAATTGCTTTTCAAGTAACTATCGGGATCCCTATACCACCCAAGCAAATGGTCCTTAGTGGCTGAAAATTGAGGAGTTAGAATAATGCGTGAATGTCATGTAATGAATGATCGTGTTATGCATATAGTCCTCAATGAGTGAATTATTAATATATTATAATGACATGATACTATGCATAGAAAAAATTGTACGTATGATGATACGTACATGTGAAAAATAATATGTAGACAAAAGGATATACACACACAAAATGGAACGCGTGTTTGGTTTTTGTTGTTTGTTATTTTTATTTTTTTGTTTTGTTTTTTTTAACATGCATTAATGACATGTGATGCATGAGCACACTGTGCAGCATCCACAACCACACGCAAGCAGATAGATCCTCCCAACCTTATCACCCCCACACACGAGGTCGTGTGGTCTCTTTCCTAGACGGGCTTAACCCATGGGTAGCGGAGAACCCAATGGGTGCGTATGGTGCATGGTGAAAAACCAGCAGCATAACACTCTTAATTTAAAGCACATACGCATGGGTGTTTGGCCATTATGTATTTAAATAATTCAACTAAACTAAGATGGGCCCACCGGGGCATGAAAGCCTTTGATGAAAGACCATGTAATTTGATTGATTTTGTTCAATATATGATGGCCTAAATAGCAAGCATGGTATTATGGTATGTTTCACCTAGTGGAAGTATCTATTGCCATTACATGAGCTTTGGTCAAAGGTGATGATACTTTAGGGTTACCCAAGCATGGTCCCTACCAACGGGTCTAGCTCATCACAAGCATAACGACCAATCGGGTCTCCATTTGATATACCATTTGATGGCACGAGGCTTGGGCTGGTGATTATGCTTAGCACTTCCCTATATTGAGTGAACGTAGGGTTATGTTTTAGGAAGGCACCGTGGTAAAGTAGGGACAAACTAACATAATTCTAAGGCTCTAATGAGATGTAATGCAAGTTCAAAAAGAAATGGAATTTTTGATTCTTAACAACTCAATTATAATTTTAACTTAAGTCACTTTCGAAGCGAAGTTTTGATCAGTCTCCAGTGGAGTTTCCACTGTGACGCGCGCCGAACATTAGCAAAGGCCCTCATAACGAGACCCACTTTTAGGGCTCGAGGGATTGGTTCGTGTCTTTTGATCTTGGGTGCCACGAGACATCTTGAACACGTCATTCCCAATAGAACATTTGAAAGGATCATCTAGCCTCATGATACCTTTAGGCACCTTTGAGGTATTTTGGAGTCGCGACCCAATTTATGAGAACTTGAGAAAGGTCATCTAACATCTATTGGTCTAAACCAGAGAAGGTGTTCAGAACTTCACTCTTATTAATGCCTTAAGTTAAGTTTATAAATGAGTTTTTAAGAAATCAAAATTCCATCTCTCCTCTCACGCGATCATGCATTGAATTTAAAGCGCATCTTAACCATATTGGAAAGCATTTAAATAAAGCAATAAAAAAATAGTAAATAAATTACATGTAAAAATTGGGACAGAACAATCCCCCAAAAATAAGAAAGCATAATAAAGTTTGCCCCAAAATTAATTAAAAGGGCCCAAATAAAAAATAATTAAAATGCATCATACATAAATGGGGAGATTTATTGAGTTTCAGAAACATTGGTTCCTTTTTATTAACTTAAAAATTAGAGAACTAGTTTTGGGCATTAATTGAGAAAATAGGGATGAGTGATCCCATTTTTATGAAAATTAGTTCTCCATTTGAAAGTGAGATTTTATTAGTTAAAATAGAACTTTGGTCCATTTTATTAGGAAAATTTCCAAGTTATTAATTATTGTAAAAAAGCATGATTTTTCATAATGCGGACAAATCTAAAATACATATTTACATGCAATATAATAATAATATAATAAAAACAAACACAACAATTGAAAATGCAAACCCTAAAGTCGAAGGTCTTTGATTTCCCGATCCTCCATCTTGTGCATAAACATAACTCGCATAGACAAATAAATTTTGAGATAACAAAACAAAAATAAAATAGGCTAAAGGTGTATTTTTGCCCCTGTCGTTTGCCAAAATGGGCAAATTTGCACCTAACGTTTATTTTGAGGCAAATTTGCCCTTAACGTTTGTAAAATAGGAGATTTTTTCCCCTACCGTCAATTTTCGCTAACTTTGACCGTTAATACGTTAGTTGACTGTTAGTGGGACACGTGTCATACATCCATTGGACATGTGGATCAAACGTTTGAGTGCCAAAGGTGTATTTTTGCCTCTAACGTTTTTTCAAAAGTGCAAATTTGGCCCTTACGTTTATAAAATAGGAGATTTTTACCCCTACAGTCAATTATTGGTAACGTTGACCGTTAATAAGTTAGTTGACCGCTAACGGCGGGAGCAAAAATCTTTAGTTTTACAAACGTTAGGGACAAATTTGCACCAAAATAAATGTTGAGGGTAAATTTGCCTATTTTGGTAAACAATAAGGGCAAAAATGCACCTTTGGCCAATAAAATAAAATGTTAGTAAAGTAAATTAAATGAATAATATATGTACAAACAATTAAATAAAAAAACTAATAAATAAATTAAACAAATAAGGCGATAAAATAATCAAACGGTAACAAATAATTCAACAATATAATATTGATAATTATTACAAGAAATATATTGAACAAGAAACTAAAAAATGACAAAGCGAATTAAGACAGAAATTGACAAGATAAATGGAACAAATTACATTACATTTCATGCATTTTTATCTGTTCCTACGTTCGGTCGGGTACTTGGGTAAAAGGAAGAAATATGTTCAGGCAAAGAGAAAGAAAAGCCAAAGAAAGGGCTTACGGGGGGAGGCCAGGCGTGCACGACTCGTGCAATGCCTTTACGGCTCGTGCAAGATTGCACGAGCCGTGATGGCTGCTATGAGGGACACGACTGAATGGGCGATCGGGGCAAATGGGAGTACGATACAGACGGACAATCATGTATCCGATCGGCAAACCAAAAGTACGACTCAAACACGGAACATTATCCGATCGAAAAGTCACGACCCAGGCAAAAACGAAGACATGACTCAGACAAACGAAAAAGAGAGACGAACAGTGTAAAGTTACCAGACTATTGAATGTGATAATATACCATAGAAAACATGCATAATAGAACAACAAATATGTAGATTAATCATAATACATATTTAAGGTCCATATCTGATGACAAACAGCAAAAAATATAAGATATATAGATTAATAAGATCAAGTCAGAAATGAACACAGTACACAGTATGTACAATGAATATAACTTACCACAAGCAAAATGAGAAATAAAAAGAAGAAGGAAAAGAAGAGGAGGTTTACCCAGTATTTACCCTCAGACATGATCTTAGATTTGTGTTAGCTTATTTCTAAGTGCTAATTTCGCAAGTATACTATGTACAGGTTATAGCACAAAAGATGTCGATCCCACGAGAAATGTGATTAATATTACACACTATTACTACTTAATTTTAATCTTGTTTACAATGATCAATATTTTATACATGAAAGTGGAAATACTATGTTTAATACTATCTAACCTAATTATTGATTATCAGAGAAGACAAATGATTGATGATGAGAAAGTAATAATAAATAGAACTTGAAATGATTATTCTTGATTATAAGTATATTCTTGTCATGAAAGCCAAGTTGAATAAGATTCCAATTTACTCTCTCGACATAAACTAGAGTGCCTAAAACATGCATTTATAATTCTAACTCACAATTTTCATTAATGAATTAAAGGGTTATACATGCAAATTTCAGGAATAAGACACAACCTATAGCAACCATCTAATATTATGATTTCTCAAATAATACTTCAATGATGAACTTCTATTAGATTTAAGTAAGGATTTATTCTTTCAACTAAACACTTATAATGATCATGGATAAAAATACTAATAGAAAATTCTACAAGAAAGAATATCAAATTGATATGAATAACAAAATATAACATTAAATATTCAAGTTCATAAAAGCATTATTCAATAATTACAAAGAAGAAGTAAAAAGATAAGAAATGAAGAAGGAGAACTCTCAACCCTTTTCCCTTCCACAAAGGATATCTTCTTCCTTGTAAGAAATCTTCTCTTCAAAACATAAAATCCTACTTAAAAACTTTAACTAAAGAAATGTACTTTCAAACTTACATAAATTCTTAATTAAAAATTCGACTCTCTAAAATTACAGTTGAAACTAATATTTATAATGTTCTAAAAGATGTGTTCTTTCAAGTGTCTCTTCAAAGGGTTGCAAGACTTGGTGAAAAGACATAATTCTTCATGGCAAAATTTGAATTCAACTACCCAATGTTCCTTTCTGTCGTGATCGCGACGTCTGTCGCGCTCGCGACAGAGCATGCCTTCTTCTTTGCTCCACCTTCCTTGCGATGGCTCTTCTCCGCAGGATGCCGCAACCTCGCGACGGGCCGCCTTGCTCGTGACAATGAATGCCAGTCTCCTTTCTTCTTGTATTTGGCTCTCTTTATTGGCGCGTCCTGTCATGCTCGCGACACCCGTCGCGCTCGCGATAGATTGCTTCTCTCCTTTGCTTTCTTCTCTTCCTTTCTTCTTTCACTCTTTGTTTAGCACTTCCTATCGCGTCGCGACGCTTGTTGCGCTCGCGACAGATTCTTCCCTTCCTTAGCTCATTTTTGCTCCTTTCTCCTATTTTCTCCATTTTCTCCTATACACACAAAACTTAAACAAAAACGTAAAATATACCTAATTCTATCACAATTAACTACACATAAACATTATTTCAATTACAAAATATAGGTTAAATATGAGCTATTTAGGCTCATATTAAACCCCCACACTTAAACATTTGCTTGTCCCCAAGCAAAACATAACAACAAATGAACAAAAACATAACACATAATAAGTTGCACACAATTTTGGAGCTTACTTCTATATTTGATAAACATTTGAAAATGACATGCATAAGCTTTTATCTCTTAACAAATTAGTCTAAATATGCAAAATCTCAATCAATATCATTATCCATCAAACTTGAACAATCATGCACATTTTGGAAAATCATAAAGTTACAAAACACAAGAATGTTTGATCTCAAGAATTTGAATATCTTAACACATGTAAAGATTATTTCACACAAGACATTGCCTAAAGTAATTCTCACTCAAACACTATATTTCTTAAGCACTCAATCACTCAATGTGTTTAAAGGTTAGTGTTTCTCTCATTCCTTAAATATGCCATTGCCATAAGCTTGTAAATAGTAAAAATCTCCACTACTAGTTTAAGTAGCTCATATTGTGTAGAGAAGAAGTATCACTATACCACAAGAGATGTAAAAACTAAGTATATCATGATATTCTAATTTTCTATTCTAACGCATTTTTCCTCTAGTTTCATTTGCTTTGCTTTTCTTTTCTTTTCTTTTTCATTTTCTTCTTCTTCTTTATTTATTTATTTTTATATATATATTTTTTATTTTGTGGGTGCATTTTATGCTCCATCCCACTTATTTTGTTTTTTTCTTTTTCTTTTCCTTGTAGAAACTAGACTTTTCTAATAATGGACTTTTGATAAATAAATAAGGTAATTCAACTTGTATATCAACTATAATCATCTATAATCATGCTTATACTAACAAATGTATCTCCATGGTATAGCAATCATAATTCTCACCACAACAAGGGTAACAAAATAAGTAGTTATGTTTAGCAAAGGATTTGGTTAATGAAATGTTTAACAATAAAAATAGGTTAAGGCTCAAAAATGGCTACCTAAAGTAAAAAAGGTTAGTTTTTTTTTAAAGCAAGCCAAAATGGTTTAATCTAATTGCCCTTTTTATTTCTCATGCACATCTCATACTAAATGTAATCTCAAAATTTACTAAAGACAAGTTCTAGAGGATATGGCATATAAAGGCTATCATACAAGAAAATTTTCAATGTATAAGGCTCAAAAGCTCACATAAGCTATAGATCAAACTACCTTAAGCAATGCATTGGCAAAATAATCCTTTTATACATGTGAAAAGATACTCAACTTAAAAAAATCCTACACTAAAGTGCTTTGCCAAGTCATGACCTTCACTATGTGCATTTAATTGTCCAATTAAAATGGAAATGACATTTTTCAAGATATGGCATATATAGACTTAATTAAAAGAAATACAAGCTTAATCATGCATATATTCCCAAATATACATCAAATATATAAGCTTCAAAATCAAATGCACAAAACAACCTATACATATATACATATAAACAAGCATACATAACCCTACATACACATATGTATAAATCAAACTCAACATACCTAATATTAACAACCTATATATAATAACCTAAAACTAACAGCGCATGCATAAACACATGCTACACTAAACACAACGTATAAAAATTAAATAAGCATAAACATAACAATAATGCCCCCATAATTAAAGGACACAATGTCCTCATTGTATGAAAACAAATAAATAAATAATATAAACAAGCAAAACACAAGAGACAATAAAAAGAAAACAAAAATAACACAAAAAAGTAAAAGAGCATGGAGAAAACTTATCTCAATTCCCCCTAGAGGAATTAGGCGGAGAAGGAGAAAAATCAACATTCTGCTTTCTGAAAAAGGATAGGAGTTTGAGACTCATGCTCTTCTGATTTTTGTGGACTGCCTTCACTGTTATCTCAAGGGAATCCATCCTTACAGCCATACTCTAGTTGGCAGCCTCCATTACATCCAATCTTGTAAGAACCTGCTGCTAACCAGTATAATCACTACCTTTATGAGCATCAAATCTTGTAGCCTCTTCTTCCTCAGATTCTTCTTCATCAGCAGACTCCTCATGTGCACCAGCAGTTGTGGAAGATTCAGGGGCTTTCCCTTTTCCTTTGTCCAAGCGTGAACCATCACCCTGCACATATCTATCAACAAACTTGGGTGGCCAACCGCCTTTTGTTAAAAGATTAGCATGCCTCGAGTATACAACATCTAACATAGCAATATGTTCATCCTCATCTAATTGAAAATTATGCAAATCCCCCAAACAACCTAATATAATGCCCGTCACCATGTGACACATCCCCACAGTTTTACTTTTAGCAATGGAGGCATGATAAATGCCATCAAAGATAAAATCAATTGAGCAAGGGGTTTTCCTAGACTGTAATAAATCCAGTACAAATAAATCTTTGGTTTGAACCTTTGAACTCTCCACTCTACTAAACAAAGCATGACAAAGATATTTGTGAAAAAGCATCAAAACATCATCCTTAATTTGATGATTGGTGGAATTTTTATTGTTAAAGGAATCTAAACCAGTTAATCTCTTCCACACAGGTCTAGGATCAAAGATATGCGCATCAAATCATTTACCATTGAGTGAAAAACTAAACTACTCATGCATTTCAGGAAACCCAAAAACATATTCTTGTCCTTGATGTCTAAATTTCATTTTATCCCTACCTTTATCAACATAATCAAGGGACACAAAAAACTCAAGGGCCCACCCTTGCTTAATTGGAAGATTTAAATGCACAAACTTACCCCGCTTCATATATTTAAGATATTTTTCAAATTGTTCTGTTAAGCCCAAATGATTTAACAAAGAAAAATCAACATGCCACATACCAACATATGATTTTTTAGCAAAATAAATAAACTTCTCA
The DNA here is from genome assembly GCA_947683425.1 of Excoecaria cochinchinensis. Lineage (NCBI taxonomy): Eukaryota > Viridiplantae > Streptophyta > Magnoliopsida > Malpighiales > Euphorbiaceae > Excoecaria > Excoecaria cochinchinensis. The sequence goes on along the minus strand of CANTUQ010000097.1, from coordinate 3,928,681 downwards.
CCTTCATCCTCAGAAAAAATTGGGAAAGGACATTCAAACCTATTTTTCAGGCAAATTGGATCTTGGTTTGAACTTGATCCTTCAGCAGCCTTCTTTCCCTTGTTGCCAACAGTTTTTGTTCTTACCATCTTAATAGTTATAAAATCAAGAGAAACTTTGCAAAATAAACTCAGAAAGAAAGTTAGATGAAGAACAAAAACCAGGAAACTCAAGAAATAGGAGAGAAGAAGAAGAAGTTTGAGAGAATTGGAAAGAAAAACCAAATAGAAATGAAGAGACAACTCAAAAGTAAAGAGAAATGCTACAGTTAGGGCTTAAAGTTATTTATAGGGGAGAAAAAATTAGGGTTATAACGGTAAGAATTTCAAAAATTTTCAAATTCCGCGCTCTGTCGTGACCTCGCGACACCGTCGCAATCGCGACAAAAGCGAATTCTACAAAAATCTCTGCTCGCGAGACCAGGTGTAATTGTGACAAAATATTTTCTCCCCTCTCTGTCGTGCTCGCAACAGAAAGGAATTTCCCAACTTAGCAATTTCCTGTCGCGCGCTCCATGCTTGGCGCGATCGCGATAGTATTCTGCGTAAACATCCTTCCTTCATGGTTGCGCTCGTGACAACTGTCATGCTCACGACAGTGAGGTTTTTTCAAAGAACAATTTTTTTCTTTTCAAAATAACACTGTAAATTTGAATAACAAAAATGACACACTATTTAAGACACCCTGTAGAATCAAAAAGAAACCATATTAGTAATATGTATAATGCAAAAATCAAACTAAAGTCTAATGAACACCATACAAAACAACTTAAAAATACAATATGTACAAAATAAAAAGAACATGTAAGTAACTTTCAAACCATTTGTAAAGAGATATATGAGATCTCCCTACCATGAAAAGTTTCCTCTAAATATACCTTGCATCGTTGACCATTTGCTTTAAATAATTCTCCTTTATTATTTTTAAGCTCTAAGTAACCATGGTCAAAAACTTGTGTTATTTCAAAAGGTCCACTCCACCTAGATCTCAATTTTCTAGGAAGTAGTTTCAACCTAGAATTGTATAAAAGAACCTTATCCCCAATCTTGAAACTTTTATATCTAATATGAGCATCATGTCATTTCTTGGATCTTTCTTTGTATATCTTTGCATTTTCATAAGAAATAAGTCGTAACTCATCTAGTTCATTAAGTTGTAAACATCTTTTAACACTAGCATCTTTAATGTCATAATTTAAAGTCCTAATGGCCCGATAAGCTCTATGCTCTAACTCAACAGGTAAATGACAAGCTTTTCCATAGACTAACCTATATGGTGTCATCCCAATAGGTGCTTTAAATGCTGTGCGATATGCCCATAGTGCATCATCAAGCTTATATGCCCAATCTTTCCTAGAGCTAGAAACTGTCTTTTCTAAGATCCACTTAAGTTCTCTATTGGATACCTCTACTTGACCACTAGTTTGTGGATGATATGGAGTAGCTATCCTATGATGCACACCATATTTATGCAATAAAAAAAATCCAACGAGCGATTAATAAAATGCTTACCTCTATCACTTATTATGGCTCTTGGCACTCCAAACCTTGAAAAGAGCTTCTTTAAAAATTTGATCACCACCTTGGAATCATTAGTTAATGTTGCTTTGGCTTCAACCCATTTGGATACATAGTCAACACCAACTAAAATGTAGTTTTGGCAAAAAGATGTAGGAAAAGGACCCTTGAAGTCTATCCCCCACACATTAAATATCTCTACTTCCAAGATATTGTTCAAAGGCATTTCATCTCTCTTCCCAATGTTACCAGCTCTTTGACACCTATCACATTGAGCTACAAAAACCCTATCATCATGAAATAGGGTAGGCCAAAAGAAATCACATTCTAGCACACGAGAGGCAGTCTTAGTACTACCATTATGACTAGAATACAAAGATGAATGTCAATGTGTCAAAATGTTTACATACTCATCCTCACTAACACAACTACGGATAATACCATTCCCACTTATCTTAAATAAATAGGGTTCCTCCCAAAGATAATTTTTGACATCACTAAAGAATTTTTTTCTTTTGTTGCCATGTCAAACCATTAGGTATAATCCCTGCAGCAAGAAAGTTAGCAAAATCAGCAAACTAAGGACTACTTACTTGCTTAATAGACATAAGAGACTCATCCGGAAAGGATTCATTAATCTCATTGCTATCCCCTATAGGTCCTTCATCATTTTCTAACCTTGACAAATGATCAGCCACTAAATTTTTAGATCCCTTCTTATCTCTAATTTCAAGGTCAAACTCTTGCAATAAAAGAACCCAACGAATTAATCTAGGCTTAGCATCTTTTTTAGCAAATAAGTACCTTAGTGCTGCATGATCCGTATAGATGATTACTTTAGATCCTAACAAATAAGACCTAAACTTGTCACATGCATAGACAACCGATAACATTTCTTTTTCAGTAGTTATGTAATTGATTTGAGGTGGTGACAATGTATGGCTAGCATAGTAAATCACATGCAAATGTTTACCTTGTCTTTGTCCTAGCACACATCCAATAGCAAGGTCACTTGCATGACACATAATTTCAAAATGTGATTCCCAATTAGGAGAAGTAATAATAGGTGCACTTACTAGAGCTTTCTTTAAAGTATCAAAAGGTTGCATACATGCATGAGAAAATTCAAAAGGTACATCCTTAACCAACAAATTAGTTAAAGGCTTAGCAATTAAGGAAAAGTCCTTTATAAATCTTCTATAAAAACCAGCATGTCCCAAAAATGACCTTACACCCTTAAGTGATTTGGTGGAGTTAATTTCTCTATCAATTCCGTTTTAGCTCTATCTACCTCAATCCCTTTACTTGAAATTTTATGGCCTAGAACTATTCCTTCTTGACATTTCTCCCAATTTAGTACCAAATTAGTCTCCTCACATCTAGCCAATACTTTATCTAAATTATTTAAACATAACTCAAATGAGTCCCCATACACAGAAAAATCATCCATGAACACTTCCATGATGTCTTCTATCATATCCCCAAAAATAGAAGTCATGCACCTTTGAAAAGTTGCTGATGCATTATATAGCCCAAATGGCATTCTTCTATAGGCAAAAGCCCCATATGGATAAGTAAAGGTGGTCTTTTCTTGGCCACTAGGGTATATAAATATTTGGGAATATCCCGAATAACCATCTAGAAAGCAATAATGAGAGTGGCCAGCTATCCTTTCTAACATTTGGTCAATGAATGGTAAAGGAAAATGATTCTTTCTAGTGGCCGAATTCAACTTCCTATAGTCAATACACGCCCTCCAACCGGTGGTGGTTCTAGTAAGAATCAAATTCCCAATCTCATTTCTAACTACCATCATACCCCCTTTCTTTTGGTACACAATGAATAGGACTTACCCAAGAACTATCCGAAATTGGATAGATAATCCCAGCATCTAATAACTTAATGACTTCTTTTTTAAATACTTCTTTCATATTGGGATTAAGTCTTCTTTGTCTATCAGCTTTTGGTTGACATTCATCTACCATGCTAATCCTATACATGACTATATTAGGACTAATTCCTTTCAAATTAGAAATTTGCCAACCTATACTCTTGATCCTCTTTCTAACAACTTCTAACAATGAAGACTCTTGTGCACTAGTGAGTTTATTAGAAATAATAATAGGTAAAGTATGATTCGGACCAAGAAATGCATACCTCAAATGACTACGTAGCCCTTTCAACTCTACATTAGGAGGACTTACAATGGAAGGTGGCAATGGTGCTTCATTTCTATATAGAAGTTCAGGCCTTGAGCTCTCTTGCTCCACCTCTTTATGCACTTCTTCTTCAAACTGAACCTCCTCTTGACCTGTATTGTCTAACACTTCCAAAACACAAGCATCAATGACGTCTATTTTCATGCACACATTCTCATCCATGGGATATTTTAGGGACTTATCCATATGATATTCCATACTATCTTCCCCCACTCTTAAAATTAAAGTGCCCTCATAGATGTCAACCAAAGTCCTACCAGTTCTCATGAAAGGTCTTCCTAATATCAATGGACATTTTACATCATATGAAAAATCTAGAATAACAAAGTCAGCATGTAGAATGAACTTATCATCTTCCACAAGCACATCTTCCACTATGCCATATGGTTTCTTAATAGATTGATCAGCCAATCGCAAAACCATAGAAGTAGGTTTAACATAGTCCAACTCTAACTTCTTAAAGATAGTTAAAGGCATAAGATTTATACTTGCCCCCAAATCACATAAATATTTAGGAAAATCAACATCCCCTAAAGTGCAAGGAATAGTAAAACTACCATTATCCTTAAGCTTAGTAGGCAAATTATTAGAAATTATTGAACTACATGCCTCAGTCAACTCTATAGTAGATACATCCTCCCAACTTCTTTTCTTGGAAATTAAGTCTTTAAGGAATTTTGCATAGTTAGGAATTTGTGTAATTGCCTCAATAAAATTCAAATTGATGTGTAAATGCTTTAATTTATCAATAAAAGATTGGAATTGCTTATCTTGGTGTTTCTGCTTCAAGCATTGTGGAAATGGTGGATGAGGTTGGAACACTTGTGGAGTTTGTGCTTTGGTCACCCCTTCTATCTCGCCCGTGACAGGTGTCGCGATCGTGATAGTAGGCGGATTCTCATTCCTCACGCTCGCAAAAGGTAGTGCGCTCACGATGTCTGCCTGCCACTCTTCTATCGCGCTCGCGATAGGTGTCACGCTCACGACAGAAGGTTCATCCTTCTAAAAATTCTTTTGTTTTTCCTGCACATTCTCATCCACATTAGTAAAAACAAATTCATTGGTATAGGATTTTCCTGACCTCAATTTAATGGCTTTAAGATGTTCCCTTGTATTCTCCTCCGTATTGCTTGGTAGATTTCCTTGCATTCGTGAAGGTAAAGCCTTAGCAATTTGCCCTATTTGCACTTCCAAGTTATGGATGGATGAGGCTTGATTTTTAGTGATTTGATCAAACTTTGATTCTAGCCTCTTTTGGTTCTCTTCTTGTGAACTAAACTTTAGGTTAATCCCCTCTAAGAACCTATCCATTTTAACCTCTAAAGCTCCAAACCTATCTTGAGGTGGTTGAAATCCTACACCCCTATTTTGGTTACTACTATTTCCCCATGAAAAATTAGGATGGCTTCTCCAACCAGGGTTATATGTATTTGAGTATGGGTTACCACGTCCTTGCCCTTGGATAAAGCTAACTTGTTCCTCCGTACTACCTATTGTCAAATTACATACCTCACTTATATGACCTTGTTGTCCACAAATGGTGTATGCCTTTTGTGAACTACCCCCCATTCCTAGGCTATTAACCTTTTGAGTTAAAGCCTTAATTTGGGCTTGCAAAGCTACTACAGAATCTATGGCATGAACCCCCCTAACATTAGAATTAGATTCTCTTACTCTTTCCGTAGTCCACATATAATTGTTCATAGCCATCTCTTCTAACAATTTAAAGGCAGCTTCTGTTGGTTTCCTCATAAGAGAGCCACCAGCTGTAGCATCTATGGTACCCCTAGTTGTAGGGTTCACTCCATTATAGAAAGTTTGCATGAGCAACTCCCTTGGAAGGTTATGGTGAGGACAAATTCTCTACAATTATTTAAACCTCTCCCAAGCTTTATACAAAGATTCATTATCATGTTGCACAAAAGTTGTGATATCTTTTATAATTTTTGCAGTTTTGGCTAGAGGAAAGTATTTAGATAAAAATGCTTGGGCCAATTGGTCCCAAGTGGTAATAGATCCTCTAGTTAAAGAATTCAACCAAGCCTTGGCTTTATCTTTCAAAGTGAAAGGAAAAAGCCTAAGCTTAATTGCATCAGCCGAAACTCCATTAATTTTAAAAGTATCACATATTTTCAAGAAATTTTCCAAATGAGCATTGGGATCCTCATTTGCCAAACCATAAAACTGAATGCTATTTTGAATCATTTGCAAAAGAGATGGTTTTATTTCAAATTGGTTAGCATTTACCGTAGGCCTTACCACACCTTGTTGAGCACCACTCAATGAGGGTGTAGCAAAATCCATTAACCTTGGTGGATTCTCCTCTTCAGCCATGATAGGTTTCTTATTCTTATTCTTCTTTTTGTTGGATTTTCGGTTACTTGACAAAAATCTCTCTATTTCAGGATTCAAAGGTTCAAGCTCTTCTTGAGAACTCCTTGTACTAGGCATGAATTATCAAATCCGGTAAAAATAACACAAAACAAAACTAATTAAATATTATAATCCAAAATCATAAATTAAGATTCATAATGGTAATAAATAATCATTCATACCCCGGCAACGGCGCCAAAAACTTGTTTGCTTATTTCTAAGAGCTAATTCTGCAAGTATACTATGTACAGGTTATAGCACAAAAGATGTCGATCCCACGAGAAATGTGATTAATATTACACACTATTACTACTTAATTTTAATCTTGTTTACAATGATCAATATTTTATACATGAAAGTGGAAATACTATGTTTAATACTATCTAACCTAATTATTGATTATCAGAGAAGACAAATGATTAATGATGATAAAGTAATAATAAATAGAACTTGAAATGATTATTCTTGATTATAAGTATATTCTTGTCATGAAAGCCAAGTTGAATAAGATTCCAATTTACTCTCTCGACATAAACTAGAGTGCCTAAAACATGCATTTATAATTCTAACTCACAATTTTCATTAATGAATTAGAGGGTTATACATGCAAATTTCAGGAATAAGACAACCTCTAGCAACCATCTAATATTATGATTTGTCAAATAATACTTCAATGATGAACTTCTATTAGATTTAAGTAAGGATTTATTCTTTCAACTAAACACTTACTTATAATGATCATGCATAAAAATACTAATAGAAAATTCTACAAGAAAGAATATCAAATTGATATGAATAACAAAATATAACATTAAATATTCAAGTTCATAAAAGCATCATTCAATAATTAGAAAGAAGAAGTAAAAAGATAAGAAATGAAGAAGGAGAACTCTTAACCCTTTTCCCTTCCACAAAGGATATCTTCTTCCTTGTAAGAAATCTTCTCTTCAAAACATAAAATCCTACTTAAAAACTTTAACTAAATAAATGTACTTTCAAACTTACAAAAATTCTTAATTAAAAATTCAACTCTCTAAAATTACAGTTGAAACTAATATTTATAATGCTCTAAAAGATGTGTTCTTTTAAGTGTCTCTTCAAAGGGTTGCAAGACTTGGTGGAAAGACAAAATTCTTCAAGGCAAAATTTGAATTCAACTGCCCAACGTTCCTTTCTGTTGCGATCGCGATGTCTGTCGCGCTCGCGACAGAGCACGCCTTCTTCTTCGCTCCACCTTCCTCGGGCTGGCTCTTCTCTGCAGGATGTTGCAAACTCGCGACGGGCCGCCTTGCTCATGGCAATGTACGCCAGTCTCCTTTCTTCTTCTCTTTGGCTATCTTCATTGGCGCGTCCTGTCGCACTCGTGACAGATTGCTTCTCTCCTTTGCTTTCTTCTCTTCCTTTCTTCTTTCACTCTTTGTTTGGCACTTCCTATCGCGCTCATGATGCTTGTCGCGCTTGCGAGAGATTCTTCCCTTCCTTAGCTCATTTTTGCTGCTTTCTCCTATTTTCTCTATTTTCTCCTACACACACAAAACTTAAACAAAAGCATAAAACATACCGAATTCTAACACAATTAACTACACATAAATATTATTTCAATTACAAAAAATAGGTTAAATATGAGCTATTTAGGCTCATATCAATTTGCAAGAGAAGAAAGTGTTGACTTCCTCGTTGGTTTGTTTGAAAAGAAGATAAAAATAAAGAGAGAAAAAGCTTTTTAGATGAGATTTACGTTGAAGAAACGTTCCAAGATAATTGAATCTCAAACTTCAGGAATTAATTTCCTGGATTCAAGAACAACCTCAGAATTATTTTTGAGAAATAAAAATAATTTTTTCTTGCTCTAAAAACTTTTCTCTCTTCTTAGTTCTTTCAGCGTTTTTCAAAATAACGTCTCCCCCTCAGTTCTTTAACTTTTTCCTTTTATATTTCCCCCGCAAAATTAAGGTTTCCTAGGTATATCCGTTTTAAAACCCTTGATCCTCTTTTTCCAAATCGGGTTTTTCCTCTTCCAAATCAGACACCCCCCTGTGTTTTCCAATAAAATCCCAAAAAAATAGGAAAAAGAGGCACTGGGGACAATCATGCAAGTGAGGTAGGAACCTCACTTGTGAGATGCGCCTCACTAACGGGCCTCACTACACAAGCACCAAAAATCTTTTTTTTTTAAATTTTAATTTTAACTTTAAAAATGAAACGTATTTTATTTTATTTTATTTTTCGAGGAAATCATTACTTCTATTTGTCTTTTGCCTGTGAACAGGCATCAATCTCATTATTGGGTAACTTCGGTCTGGGCTGCCTCAGGACCCGGTGTCTACACACGTGCCTGACGCTCGAAGGGCACTTGCCCTCGCGTGCTGGCTGACGCAAACCTCCAATTTTTTTTCTTTAAAAGCAAATTTAACAAGAATACAATCACTTCCAACCTTCTTTTTTATTTTTTAGTATTTTTATTTTTAAAATACCATTTTGACAAGGAAACCATCACTTCCAACCTTTTTGCCTATGAACAGGCTTTAATTTCATCACTGGGTAACCCTGATTTAGGCTGCCTCGGGACCCGGTGTCTACAGTTGCCCCCAATTTTGGGGAAACCAGTGCATAGGTGCCTAGGTGAGCCAAAACTCAGAGAAAGAAGGAAAGAGAAATGCACCTGAGGCAGCTATCTTTCCGGACTGGATGATGTTGTTCGGGTGGTTATCGTTAGTTTGTCGATAAGTTAACCCCTTTTTTAGAGATGGTCCTTAACGTCAGCTTATCAATGATTTAAACCCTCGTTGAAGTGGTATTTACCTTCAGCGTGCAAATCTTTATTCAAGTGGTAGTGTCGTGGTAGTTCTAACCTTCTATTGAATGGTAGTATCGCTATCTTACTAACCCTTATTGAAGTGGTAGTGCTGTCATCATGCTAACCCTTTTGAGATTTGAAGTGGTAGTGTCGTGGTCGTGCTAACCCTTCTAAGATTTGAAATAGTAGTGTCGTGATTGTTCTAACCCTCCGTGGAGTGGTAGTGTCGTGATCGTGCTAACCCTGAGATTTGAAGTGGTAGTGTTGTGATCATGCTAACCCTCTATGGAGTGGCAGTGCCATCATCATTCTAACCCTTCTGGGATTTGAAATGGTAGTGCCGTGATCGTGCTAACCCTCTGTGGAGTGGTAGTGCCGTCATCGTGCTAACCCTTCTGGGATTTGAAATTGTAGTGTCGTGATCGTGCTAACCCTCCATAGAGTGGTAGTGCCATCATCGTACTAGCCCTTCTGAGATTTGAAGTGGTAGTGTTGTGATCATGCTAACCCTCTATAGAGTGGTAGTGCCGTCATCATACTAACCTTTCTGAGATGGTACTGTGCCCCCTGAGAGGCCTTTGGTTAATTGCCCCCTGAGAGGTCTTTGGTTAGATTTTTGAACTGGTGCTTGGATTGATGTAGCCACTCGCCTTTTGCTGGTGTTCGCATCGAATCTCTCTTACTTCAAAACTGAAAAGCCAAATATGCAAGAAAAATAGTGACCATGCACGTGAAATGTATGGGTCATGCAGAAATGCAGGATAAGAATTCATCTAAGTGAGTTTGGAGGCGACAGCTGGGCTGGTCGCAATTTGCGGTAGGACCAATACCCTTTGGAATTGTTTTTGGATTTCGTGCCTTTGGGTTTGCGAGGTTCTCATCTAATACTTGTAATCATTTTTTTAAGTTAGTACATCCCTTGTAGATTTTCACACTAGCTTTTCTTCGCAGGAAATGCCTCATTTCCAGTTTTCACATGTCCATGTGCTTAACTTTTTCCTGAGATGATCCTAACTCATCTCAGTAATTTTTTTTTGGATAGACCGCCTGTTTTCAAGTTTCACCCTGTCCTTTTACCTAACTTTTGCCTAGAGAGCCAGTGATGATTTTCATCTCTAATGGCCTTCTTTTTTTAATTTTTTTTATTTTACAAATTATAATAGAGGCTGCAGCTGTTACCAGAGATCCTTCAAAGGTGATCAGCATGTACTTATGTCCTAGACCATGGTTGTATGAGCTTGATTCTTCTCATGAAGGTGCTATAGAATTGCTTCACAGTTGATAGCAAGACGAATCAGCTGAAGCACCCGAGTAGCAAGAGAATCAGAGGGTAGGAACTAGATATCTTTGATCATGCAAAATCAATCATTCTAATCATACTAGTATATCATTGCATAAATGCATATGTCTCAGTTTGATTTCTTCACACATGATCCTTATTTGGCGTTAACTCAAAAAATACAAGACCTCATGTAATCTCGGGATAGATCTTGTGAGCATCAAACTCCTTTTATCAACTTGCCATCTCAGGTTTTCATGATTGAAGATTTTCTCTCAGCCCTTAATTTTTGCCTATGATGGATTTTTTTTCAATTTCCACCCTGGCAGGGCACCCAATTTTAGCGAGGTCATTTTTTTTTTATTTTTAACTCGCGGGGCATTTATTTTTTTATTTTTTTAGCCTTTGTTATGGGACCTCCTTCAATTTGCCGACGTCTATTAGTTTATTTGAATTTACTTTTATCCTCATTAGCCGAGAAGGCTACTTTTTCTGACAGTACCTCTTTTTTGCACCAAAGGCCTCATCTTGACCCTGTACAAACTGGCTGAGATAGTGAGTTCTCTTTTGGAACCTGACCATGAAATCCCACACCTTGCTTTTGTTGACTTTTGGTGGTTTAATTTCTGAAGTAGCTCTTAATGGTTGAGATTGAGTTATAAGTTAACCTCAGATGGTTTGGGAAAAAACTGTGGGATTTTTTTTTTTGGGTAGAGATAATGAGCTATCCTTCTAAGTTTAGCTATAAGGGTCCATGCTTTACTCATCTTGGTCCCAGATGGTTAAAGGTCAATCTTGATTGGGTTTGTAGTAAATATCTCAAATTATTGGGAGGAAAGGGATTCTAAGGCTTGGTTCTAATGAGCTATATATTTCTTGTGAAGGCCCAGACTTTCATTCGTTTAACTTTTGATATAACCCTTTAATGAGTGGAGTTTGATTTCGTTGGACTATATATGTCCTAGATGTTGAGGACGCAAAGGAATAGTTTTTTAAATTTTGCTTGTCGTCATGTTGGTAAACTGAAGCAGCGTTGTCCTAGCAGTATCTTTGTCAATTTTCAGATTTAATCCAGGACCAAGCAAAGGCTTTTCCTTTATTATTATTATTATTATTATTATTATTATTATTATTATTATTATTATTATTATTATTATTATTATTATTATTATTATCTCTCATAATTTTCCTCTCTTCAAGAGTTATATCCGATGCTATCAAGATTTCCTTTGGGTTTTTCAAAGTCCCAAGATTAAATGCAGTTGCATTAATTGAATTAATGCTAAAAAAGAATACATCATGATCATGTGAAATGAAATAATCAGAAACATCATACAAATAAGCAAAATTTTTCACTTTATTGAAATAACTAACATTGCAAATATTATCATAAAAAAATAAGTTCTTGGAATAAAAAAAAATGAAACATCTGAAAAAAAAAACATTATCTTCTCAGAAACATCATATAAATTAGCAAAATTGTTCACTTTATTGAAATAACTAACATTACAAATATTGTTATAAAAAAAAAGTTCTTGGAATAAAAAAATGAAACATTTAAAAAAAATATTATCTTCTTCTTTGTTTTCTTCATCTTTTTCTCCACTCTCACTAGTGGATCAACAATCTTCACCGCCATAGGAATCCCTTCTTCACTCGCCTCTCGATGGGTGATAGCGACCTACTCATCTCCAGATAGATCTTGCAAAACATGCCACTCGGGTAGACTAGACCCGATCATATACGCAGGTGGGGGGACTGCATTATTGCTCTATTTCTTCTTCTTTTCCCTCTTTTCAGGATCTGCGATCTGCTTGAAGTCGATGACATTTTGGATCTTGTTTCTCAAAGTTTAATAATAATCTATCAGATGCCCGGTATGCTAATGATAGGCGCAATACTGATCACCTCTGTGCTCCGGCTATCCCTAATTTATAGTTGGCGTTTGTGGCAATGGTTGCAGCTTACCCTCATTCATTAATCTCTCTAATACCCAGGACAAAGACCGGCCCAAATTAGAAAAGTACCTATGGCCTTATTCAACTTTGGTAGTTAAAACCTTGGTTATCTTACCATTTCTATTATTACTACTTCTAACACCACTCGATTTTTGGGTGAAAAACATGTTTTTGGCAGCCTGGAGGAGAGGGACGCCCACCCCTAGCGAGTGGCGGGCAGCCCGCGCGCGCTTGGCATTTAGGTTGCTCGCGCTGTGCGATGGACACCCGCGTGCCTGCCCCTGGAGAGGGGCGGTAGGCCGTGGGTGCATGCGTCGTGCTGTATGCAGTGATGGGGAAGCTCCCCCCTAGTGCCAGTGAGTGCCTGCCGCACGAGGGGCACCCTCCCTCACGCGTTGGCAGCTACAAACCTCTGATTTTTTTTAATAGCAATTTTGACAAAAATACCATCACTTCCAACCTTATTTTTATTTTTATTTTTAAATAATTTTTAATTTTAACATGCAATTTTGACAAGGAAACCATCACTTATAACCTTTTTGCATGTGAACAAGCATTAATTTAATCAATACGTAACTCTGATCTAGGCTACCTCAAGACCCGATGTCTACAGGAGGCACACGGGCTTGATTTGAAGGAACAAGAAAAGATTCCACCGGAGTTATTGAAGAGCCTCCAAAGAGTAAGGTTGTTACCCAACCTTCGGCTGCAACACCTGCATCGGCGGAAAAAGAAGACAATAGCTACTTGGATGCTCTTTTTATTCTAGAACTGTTCAATAATGATGTTTCTGATTTTGTTCTTATTAATAAGATGAACTATTTTGCGTACTTGTGTGGTGCTTCTATTGATTTTACTATGCATAATCACGAACATGACTCATTCATATTTGATATTGATTCAATTAATACAATTCTGTTTAATCTCAGAACTTTGGAAAACCCAAAGGAAATCTTGATAACATCTAGTATAACTCCTAAAGAGAGATTAAAATTTTAGAGAATCTTAAAAAAATATGAAAAAGTCTTTGCTTCGACCTACGAGGAATTGACCGTGAAATCGCTGAGCATGCCATACCTACATACCGGATCACAACCCGATTAAGCAAAAACTCAGAATAGCCTAGAGTGGGTGGAAAAGGTCAAAGAAGAGATCCATAAACAGATTGAGGCCAAGTTCCTTATAGAGGTTCAATACCCAACTTGGTTAGCTAATGCTATTCCTGTGGCCAAAAAGAACGAAAAAGTTCATGTATGTGTAGACTATCGGGATTTGAACAAAGCCTATCCAAAAGATGACTTCCTTTTGCCTCACATCGATGTTTTAGTGGATAGTGCAGCCGCTTGCATGATGTATAGCTTCATGGATGGATACGCCGGGTATAACCAGATCCTTAACAAGATAGTAGATCGGATTAAAACAACCTTCATCACTGAGTGGGGTACGTTTGCTTACAGGGTAATGCCTTTTGGATTGAAAAATGTAGGTGCAATCTACCAAAGAATGGCTATTAAGATTCTTGATGACTTGATTAGCAAAGAAGTAAAGGTATATGTTAACGATATGATGATCAAGTCAGCCACTCGAGGGGGTCACTTTGAGGCATTGGAAAAGTTCTTTTGGAATATTTATAAGTATGACCTTCGATTGAACCCTAGCAAGTGTATCTATTAAACCCACTGGTTTTAAGACCACCGCAACCAGTTAAGCCTTTAATCCTTTATTTAGCAATAGAAGACAGGTCAGTATGTGCCATGATGGCTCAAAATGATGAATTCAGAATGAAGTTCGCGGTCTACTACCTTAGTAAGAAGTTTCTCTCTTACAAAGTCAAGTATGCTGAGGTCGAAAAGATTTGCCTAGCAGTGATTTGGGCCTATAAGAAGTTAAGGCATTACTTTCATTCTTACAAGGTACAGGCCATGGCCAAGCAAAGTCCTCTCAAATACCTTCAAGAAGCAACTTCTTTACTAGGAAAGATGGGAAGATGGTTGTTACTCTTGCAAGAATATGATATTGTATACATCACTATCAGAACCATCAAGGGGCGTGCCATAGCGATGTTCCTAGCTAAACATCCTATAGAAGGAGACCAAGTTGAGTATAAATTCTCGGATGAGGATTTCATGGCCAATGCGGTACAAAGGTGGCAAATGTATTTTGATGGGGGTAGTTAATAACAAAGGGGCAGGAGTAGGAATCATTCTCACAACCCCAGACGGTGAAAAACTTTCGTTGGAAAAGAAGCTAAGATAAAAGGCTACCAATAATAAAGTAGAGTATGAAGCTTGCATCTTCGAGTTGGAAGCACTATTAGCATTGGGGGCAAAGACTGTAGAGGTTTTCGGGGATTCGTCATTAGCAATCCACCAGATCTGAGGCGAATGGTCTATTAAGGAAGAGCGGCTGATGCCATACGTAAAGCACTTGAAGATGTTGAGCAGTCATCTTGAGACTTACACCTTTCACTTCATTCCTAGAGAAGATAACCAATTGGTAGATGTGCTCGCAACCCTAGTATCTATGTGAGATAACCTGAAGGTAGTCGTCATGAAGCCTATTTTGATCTCGATTTTCGAGAGACCTTGCTTCAAAATCGAGCAGATAATGGATGTCGAGATTACTGATGAGAAGCCTTAGTACTATGATATTCAAAATTACCTAGAGAAGTCAGTATTCCCAAATGAAGCCACAGAGAAGGACCAAAGGATGATCCGTAAGCTATCCACCCAATTTATCAGCATAGATGGTGTGTTATAGAAATAATAAGCCGATGGTATTCAGCTAAGGTGTTTGGATGAGAAGGAAGCTAAGAAGGTTATAGAGAAAACTCATGCCGGGGTCTGTGGGCTCATATGAACGGTCTAACTTTAGTAAAGAAGATAATGCATTAAGGATTCTTCTGGCTCACCTTGGATACAGATTACTCTAAATACGTCATGCAGTGCTAGTTATGCCAACAATATGTAGATTTAAGGCATCTATCGGTTTTAAAATTGTGCAACCTTACGTCTTTGTGGCCATTTGTAGCTTAAGGTATAGACATCATGGATGAGATACATCTGATAGCTTCCAATGGACATAGAGACATTGTGGTTGCCATTGACTACTTCGCTAAGTGGGTAGAAGACGAATCCTTCAAGAAATTGGGTGCTCAGGAAATAGCCAGATTCATCAAAAGGAATTTGATTTGCAGATATAGTCTCCAATACCACACTGCGTCAGATAATGAGGTATAATTACTGGCTGAAACTAAGCGAATGCTTTAGAAATGTAGGGTCTAGCACTATAGGTCTTCCATTTAGCGACCTTAGCCTAATGGAGCAGTTGAGGCAGCCAACAAGAACAACAAAAGAATATTGGCCAAAATGGTTCAAAACTACAAGGATTGGGCAGAGAAGTTATCTTTTACACTATAGGGTTACAGAACTACTATCAGAACCTCGATAGGGGCTACCCCGTATTCTTTGGTTTATGGGACAGAAGTGGTGTTACCAGTAGAAGTGGAGCTCCGATCCCTAAGGGTGATCTTGGAAGCCAAATTACCAGAAGCAGAATGGGTGTAACAAATATTACTGCAACTGAACCTGTTAGATGAAGATAGAATGCAAGCCTATTACCACAATCAAATCTATCAAAAAAGGCTGGCCCGATCATTCTGGAAAAAGGTTAGAAAACATCCATTAAAAGAAGGAGATCTGGTCTTCAAGCAGATGAGGCTGGGTATTCCAGGCATTCGAGGCAAATTCAGGCCAACTTGGGAGGGCCCTTTTGTGCTAAAGAAGCTGTTATTAAAGGGAGCAGCGATCTTGACAGATAGCAACATAAATGAAATTAAAGAGCTGATCAACATCAATAGACTAAAAAGGTTCCTTGGCTATAGACCAAAATCAAAAGAAGAGAATAAATGCCCTGTAAGTTGAAAATCGAAAAAAAAAGTGGCCTTGCTAAAATTGGGCGCCCCACCTGGGTGAAAATCGAAAAAAGGCATCCTGAGTAAAAATTAGGGGATTGAGAGAAAATATCCAATTAAGAAAACCCGAGAGGGCTGATTGGAAATAAGAGTTTGATGCTTATAAGATCTATCATGAGATCAAATGTAATCATGTATTTTTTGAATTTTGTTTCAATGATCATGTATGATGAAATCATGTTGAAATGTACACAGTTATTCAATGAAATAGAACAAAACAATCCAATTCATGTGTTCATAGTTATCCAGTTCTGCTTTAAAGAGAAAAGTATAATTGTAGACACTGGGCCCTGAGGCAGCCTAGCTTGGATGGTTCGGTCGTCCCTGGTCCTCCTTTCTCCCATTCTTTTTTATTTATTTGTTTCTTTTCTTCAAACTTTATTTTCTTTTCATTTAGAGGTAATCTATTCTTTTTTTATTCCAATTATATATTTTACCTCTGATATTTCTTTTTGTCATCATTATTTTATTTTTATCATTCCACTAACGTGTTATTTGTATTTTGTGAGTTTCTTTATTTTACCAAATATGGGTTGCTGAAGAAGAGATCCAACTAGGATGATTCGAGGGCGCCAATTTGGTTTATTTCCTTTACCCTTTTTTAGTTTATTCTTTTCGATTCCAATTTATCATAAATGTTTTCTTTATATTCATAAATATAAAAGTGGAAAGTGATTTCTATAAATGAATGAGGCTTTTTTCCTTAAAGAAAACAGGACCAATGTCCTAATTTTCCCTCCAAACCAAATTGTCACTCTGATATTATTTTTTCTGAATATGCATGCGAGGACCAATGTCCTCACCCTAAAACGAGTGTTCCCGCTTTATGTATGCCTGTTAACGTTTCGTTCATTTACATTGGGGGTCGTATTTCGCCCCTGTTTTGTTGTAATTTACGATATTTTTATTTATGTCGCTTTACTATTGCTTTTAGTTATCGCTTTCGTTATGTGATTGATCTGTACTTTAATTATTTACATTAAATTATATGAGAAAAGGGATGAAATCTTAATTGCAAAACTTAATTATAACTTTAAGAGTGGAGTCTCGAACTCTCTCTAGTCTTAGGCTTCACGAGGTTAGATGAACCTTTCCAATGTTCTATTGGTAAGGAAATTCCAAAATATCTCCTGTTGCCCAAAATAGACTAGCATGCATCATCTTAGGTTTCGCGAGATTAGATGAACCATTTCCAATGTTCAGTCAGAATAGGGATTCCAAAATATCTCTTGTCGCTTAAAATAGAATAATATGCACCGTCTTAGACTTCTTGGGATTAGATGAACCATTTCTAATGTTCTATTGAAATAGGAATTCCAAGATATCTCTCGTTACCTAAAATAGACATATGCGCACTGTCTTAGGCTCAGTGAGGCTAGATGAACTTTCCCAATATTTTATTGGGTGGTAACTCCAAAACACCTCTTGTTGCCTAAAATAGATGCCCTTGTAATCCTTACAAGTCTTATGAACCTCTCTTGAACACCCTAAAAGCGGCTCTTCGGGGCCTCCGAGGTTCGGTGCGTGTCACAGTGGCGACTCCGCTGGGCACTACAAGACTTCGCTTCGAAAGTACCTTAGTTTAAAACATATAATTGAGATTTAATTTAAAAATTTCATCCCTTTTCGAAATTGAATTGCATATCATTGGAGCCTTAGATCTACGCTAGTTTGCACCCTCTTTTAATCCCGGTGAGTTCCCGAAGCACGACCCTACATTCACTCAATGTAGAGAAGTGTTAAGCATAATCACCTGCCCAAGCCTCGTACCATTTAGTATATTAAATAGAGACCCGACTGGTCGTTATGCTCATAATAAGCTAGAACCATTGGCAGGGACCACGCTTAGGCAGACCTAAAGTTTCATCACCTTGGCCAAAGCTCATATAATGGAAATAGATACTTCCCTTAGGTGGTATGAACTATAATACTATTCTTACTGTATGAATCATTTTGTATTGGTCAAACCCAGATAAGTTGGTTGGTTACCTCATCAAAGGCTTTCATGCCCCGATAGGCTCACGCTAGTTTATTCTAGTTGCTTGAATACATAATGATCAAAACCCATACGTATGAACATTAGATAAGAGGTGTTATGCTGTCGATTTCCTATCATGCATCATTCACATCCATTGGGTCCCCCACTGACCCATGGGCCAAGCCCACCTAGGAAAGAGACAACATGACCTGGCATGTGGGAGCAATAAGGTTGGAAGGATCTATTTGCTTGCATGTGGTTGTGGATGCTACATAGCACGACCATGCATCATATGTCATTCATGCATCATCCTAACTAGGTATGTTTTGCTGCCACCATAGATCCACCCAAGCGGTCCAGGGGCCCTCGTGGGCAACTAGCTAGAAATTTGGTCTTTGAACTGCCAGAAAGGGTGGAACATTCAGAGTCACTCTCCAAGAGTAGCGAAGCCACCTCCTCTCAGTTTTTAATCGACAGCGATATGGCCAACCCATATAGAGAAGCAGATGCCACTTGTGCTATAGTTTCCGAGGAAGTAGGTAGGAGGCTGGAGGAATTTGAGAGCAGAATGATGGCTATGGTGGGGAACTTAACGGCAGCAATAGCTCCGCCTGCTGGACCAAACCCAATTGCCCCTCTTAGTGGTTAGAATGAATGGGAGGTAGTTAGGGAGGACCTCACGAAGGAGGCAGTCCCCCACCAATAGATCTCAGAGCTACCACATCCACGGGCTAGAGAAGAGGTAGAGCTCACAGGGTGGAGGACGACTATATAGAGGAGGAGTATAAAGAGCCTGCAGTAGTGAGAAGGAAGGCACCTCAGACAAAAGAGGCTATATGGAAGAAAATGGAAGAAAAGTTCAAGGCGATGTCTCGAATACTGACAGTGGGAAAGGGGATGAACCCTGAAGATAAGGAGTTGGAGGGAGAGGATTTGATCCCTTAGAATTTTAAGATGCCAGATGTCCTAAAGTTTGATAGCACATTAGATCCCACCACACATACTAAGTAGTACTCATTGGTAATGAAGGGTACTACTTTAACCAAGAGGCAAAAGATAGAGTACTTCTGCTTAAGCTTAACGGGTCCTGCGGTAGATTGGTATCATGGGCTGGACCAAAGAACTAAAGAAGACCGAGACCTCCTGACTGAAGAGTTCCTCAGGCAGTATGACTGCAGCATAAGGATAGAGGTGACGTTGAAAGATTTAGAGCTGCTGTAGCAGAAGCCCGGAGAGTCATTCCATGAGTATTTGACCCGATAGAGGAATCGAATAATGGAGATAAAGAGGAAGCCGAACACTCTGGACCAGATCAGGCTGTTTATCGAGAACGCCAGCCCATACCTGAAGGAGGGGTTGAAGATGAAGGATTTGAAGGACTGGGAGTCCTTAAAGGATATAGCCATTGAGGTTGAAAGTGAGTACTTATCAAGGAGGGCAAATAGTGAGGCCTATGCCAAGAGGAGCAGTAGTGGTCAGGGGGCAAGCAGACCAACGAGCTCTAGCGGTGGCAATATAATGTGCAAGACGACCGAGGTCTCAACTGTAAGTGCTGGTCCGAGGCATTTTGAAAATTTAGAGAGGTCTCTCTCCTGGGTGCTAAGGAGGCTGATGAAGGAAGGAAAGTTACAGCTTTTGCCACCTAGACTTGCCCAGAACTAAGGACGACTAGGGCGCAAGGATGACTAGCACTGCGCTTACCACCAACATACCGGGCATACTACTGATAATTGCAAGGCATTGAGGCATGCAATTCAGGATTTGATTGACTAAAAATATATTACAGACCCTAAGAAGCGAGGTAACCGGAAGAAGCCCTATGTGCCCCCACCTGTGTTCATGATCGGGTCTAGTCTACCCAAATGGTATGTTTTGAAGGATTTGTATGGAGATGAGAACGTTGCTATCACTTGCCTTAAGGGGGCAAATGAAGAAGGGATTCCCTTGGCAACGATAGACTGTTGGTCCACTGATGACAGTGGAAATGAAAATAAAGATAATAATGATGATGAGACATCTACTGACCCATGGGGTTCAGAAGATGAGGAGAAGGAGTTCGGAGCCGTGACCCGAAGTGAAAGGGTAGTTCCGGAGGTAAAGAAGCCACAAGATCCTGTAGTGTTGCAGAAAAAGAAGGAGCCGAAAGAGGATCAGATAATGAAGCAGCTGAAAAGGACGCAGCTCAAATATCCATATGGGATCTATTGAGACAATCTCCTTCACATAGGTAGAAGTTGGTGAAGGCCTTATGTGAGTCTACAGTGGCGACTACCATCTCCCCTACAAAGCTATTGAACATAGTGAACGGAAGTGCTGGAGAGAATGTAGTTTGTTCGAGTGATGATTTATCGACAGAGGGCCACAACCATAACCTCCCCTTGTACATAAGGGCACAGATTAATGAGAAGCACATGGCTTGTGTTATAGTGGATGATGGTTCCTCCATAAATGTCTGCCCTTTGGTGGCAATGTCGGCTTTTAGAGTATCTGAGGACATATTGAGCAAGTCAAACCTCACAATCACAGCCTACGATAACTCCCGGAGGCAAGCATCGGGGACATTCAAGGCAATGGTAAAGACTGGGCCAATAGAGATAGAGGTGGAGTTTGTAGTCCTCCCCATTCTAGCCAATTTTTTAGTGCTGTTGGGCAGACCGTAATTCCACAAGCTAGGAGGGGTGCCATCTATATTGCATCAGATGATCAAGATCCCACATGAGGGGCAGGTAGTGACGATCAAAGCAACCAGGGAGAATCATGTGTCTGTACTGGAGATTGCGAAGCAACCCTTTAACGGGTTTCATGTGGATGTGATTGGTGAGGAGGAAGACATTGCGGGAAGCCCTCAAATGGTGAACATGATGAAGATGATGTCTTTCCTTCTAAGAGCCGATTAGGGTAAAGATTCCCAGGGCTGCAAGCTACAGTTGCTACGAGAGGTCAGAAGGATTTGAGGGGCCTCGACTATAAAGGGACAATAATGTTGAGTAAGAAAGCAGCTCGCGAGATCCCATATATCAAGGAAAGTTTCGTGCCGGCAGTCTCAATATGTGCCTATTCGGGAGAAGCCGAGCCTCAGTGGATAGACGAAAGAGTTATAGCGGGTTTTGAGGTTTTTAATGACGTCTTCAATTAGGACATTGGAATGATCAAGCCAGTATAGGATTTTTGGGACGAAGAAATCATGACCAAGGGGATAGTATAGGACCAAGAAGCACCCGAAGGGATTAACACTAAGAGATTAATGGCCACTCGAGTGAAGGGAAAGGTGAAGATGAGATATGAAGCTGCAGAGGAGCAGGTGGAAGTTCCACAGGGGGTTACTGCAGGGCCTCCGAGATGCTAGAATAATACTCGACTGTCGGCTGCAACATTTGCGTTGGCATAGCAAGAAGACGATGATAATTTAGATTTTCTTTTTATGCTAGAACTATTTGATAATGTTTATGACATTTCTAATTCGATTAATAACATGAACAATTTTTCTTACTTGTGTGATGTTTCTGATGATTTTACTATGCATAATCATGATCATGATTCATCTATATTTGACATTGATTCAACTAATGTCATTCCATTTAATCTCAAAACTTTGGAAAATTCAAAGGAAATCTTGATAGCATCTAAATGTAACTCCTGAAGAGAGGTTAAAATTTGAGAGAATATTAAAGAAATATGAAAAAGTCTTTGCCTGGACCTACGAAGACATGCCACAGAACATGCCATTCCAACATACCCTGATCATAGGCCAGTTAAGCAGAAACTAAGAAGACTTAGGCCAGAATGGGCGGAGAAGGTAAAGGAATAAATTCACAAATAGATTGAGGCCAAGTTTCTGGTTGAAGTGTAATATCTGACTTGGTTGGCCAACGTCATCCCGGTAGCTAAGAAGAATGGCAAAGTGCGCTTATGCGTGGACTACCGGGATTTGAACAAAGCTTGCCCAAAGGATGACTTCCCTCTAAGCCACATCGACATGTTAGTAGGCAGTGCAGCTGCTTGTATGATGTATAGCTTTATAGACGGGTATGCTGGTTATAATCAGATCCTTAATAAGATAGCGGATCGGATCAAAATAGTCTTCATCACCGAATAGGGTACGTTTGCTGACAAGGTAATGCCGTTTGGATTAAAGAATGCAGGGGAAACTTATCAAATGATGGCCACTAGGATTCTCGATGACCTAATCCATAAAAAGGTAGAAGTGTATGCCGATGACATGATGATCAAGTCAGCTACTAGAGAAGGTCACTTCAAGGCCTTAGAGAAATTCTTTAGGAGGATCGACAAGAATAATCTGCGATTGAACCCTAAGAATTGCATCTTTGGAGTTACCTCCGGGAAGCTGTTAGGGCATGTAGTGAGCTAGAGAGGAATCGAGGTCGACTCGGAGAAAGTCAAGGCCATCAGAGAAATGCTAGTAGCTCAAAAAGAAAAGGACATCAGAAGCTTCTTAGGAAAACTGCAATACATCAGCAGGTTTATCGCCAAGATCACTTTGATTTGTGAGCCGATCTTCAAGCTACTCAGGAAAGACCAGCCAGTAATATGGAATGAAATCTGTCATAAGGCTTGTGATACCATCAGGGAATACTTGCTGAATCCCTCGGTTTTGAGACCACCTCAGCCAGTCAAGCCTTTAATCCTATACTTAGCGATAGAGGATAGTTTTGTAGGTGCCATGATGGTTTAAGAGGATGAGTTCGGAGTAGAGTTTGCAGTCTATTACCTTAGTAAGAAGTTCCTTCCTTATGAGGTTAAATACACATAAGTTGAAAAGATTTTCTTGGCAGTAATTTGGGCCTTTAAGAAGTTAAGACACTACTTCCATTCGTATAAGGTACAAGCTGTCGCTAAGCAGAATCCTCTCGGGTACCTGCAGGAAGCTCCCTCCTTATTGGGAAATATGGGAAGATGGTTGCTACTCTTATAAGAATTTGACGTTGAATATGTTACCCGGAAGACCATTAAGGGACATGTAGTAGCGGAATTCCTAGCAGAGCACCCCATTGAGGGTGATTTATTCGAGTTTAACTTCCCAGACGAGGATGTTGCGGCCATTGTAGTATAGGGTTGGCAGTTGCACTTTAACGGAGCGATTAACAGTAGGGGACAAGAGTGGAAATCATTCTTACAACCCCAGATGGTGAAAAGCTTCCATTAGCTAAGAAGCTAAGATACAAGGCTACTAATAATGAAGCTGAATACGAAGCTTGCACATTTGGATTAGAAGCCTTAATAGCTTTAGGGGCAAAGAATGCAGAGGTCTTTAGGGATTCATCACTAGTAATCTACTAGATTCGGGGCGAATGGGCCATAAAAGAAGAGTGATTGATGCCATATGTGAAACACCAGAAGAGGTTGAGTAGTCAGTTTGAGGTGTGCACTTTTCATTTCATCCCGAGAGATAAGAATCAGTTAGCCGAGGTGCTCACAACTTTGGTGTCAATATGGGATAATTCGGAAGGAGTGGTTATGAAGCCCATCTTGATTTTAAGCTCCAAGAAGTCCAGTTTTGAGTCTAAACAAATAGTAGAGATTGAAGTGGTTGATGAGAAGCCTTGGTACACTGACATCAAGAACTATCTTGAAAAGATAGTATTCCTAGAAGAGGCTACTGAGAAGGATCAAAGATTGATTCACACGTTGTCTACTCAGTTCATCTGCATAGATGGTGTGCTGTATAAACTATAAGTCGATTGTATTCAGCTAAGATGTCTGAATGAGAAAGAAGCTGAGAAAGTAATGGAGGAAACTCATGCCGGAGTTTGTGGAGCTCATATAAACGGTTTAATGTTAGCAAAGAAGATTATGGGACAAGGATTTTACTGGCTCTCAATGGATACAAATTGCTTGAAGTACGTGAAGCAGTGTCAATTATGCCAACAGTATGCAGACCTAAGGCATTTACCAGTATCATAGTTGCACTGTTTGACATCACCTTGGCCATTTGCAGCTTGGGGAATAGACATCATTGGAGAGATACATCCTACGGCTTCCAATGGACATAGGTTCATAATAGTCGCCATAAACTATTTCACTAAGTGTGTGGAAGCTAAGTCCTTCAAGAAGGTCGATGCCCGAGATATGGCCAGGTTCATTGAAGAGAATTTGATATGTAGATACGGTCTCCCATATCACGTTGTGTCGGATAACGGGGTGCAATTTATGGCTGAAACTAAGAAACTACTCCAGAAGTATGGTATTAAGCATCACAAGTCTTCTCCATATCGCCCGCAAGCCAACGGGGCAGTAGAGGGTGCTAACAAGAATGTTAAGAAGATTTTGGCCAAAATGGTTCAGAACTATAAGGATTGGGCAGAGAAGCTGCCTTTCGCACTCAAGGGCTATAAAACCACTTTCAGAACCTCCACAAGAACCACGATGTATTCTCTACTGTGTGGGACAGAAGCAGTACTGCCAGTTGAGATAGAGCTCAAGTCTTTACGTGTAACACCCCCTACTCATACGTTGGCGAACCCATCCGATAAGGAGTGAGATGCTATATGGGTAAAGGTGTCACCAAGCAGAAACAGGATATACATACATTCATACATAAACATACATACCGAAATACATGATAATTTAAAACTTTACGAAATCATTCAAAAAAGAAGCTGATCATGCATTAATATAACGGAAAACATTACATTACTGTTTGATCAACCCAAGAAACAAAAGATAATTACATCTCCAAAATACATGTACATATGCGGAAGCTATTAGAAAACTGATGTAAGAGAGTTCTATACAAAAAGAATCATCGAAATACAAAATTAGGCCCTATACTACAGACCCAGCTGTGTTGACTCCGATGGCTGCGACTCTCCCAAGCAAACTCCTTCCGCACCTGCACGGGTAAACACACCATGCTAAGCGATAAATGCTTAGTGGGGAAACACACATATAGCATAAGGACAACCATTCACAACGGTCTTCAAGGCAAACACATACAGGTGGTGTAATCAGAATACGCAATAAACAAGAGTATGAACATATGAACATATAAACATATAGAGTCATACCTTCGATAAAGTACCACTACCTTCATAACATCTCATTAATAAATATACTTGGATAATACAATCTCATACTTAACAAAGCAATTCAAATTGATAACGTGCCTGCTGACTCAAAGTAGTGGATAACGAGTGAACAAACAGTACTTTACGGGTACGAGCCGATTACAAACAGTTCCTTACGGGTACTAATCGAAAACCATTCTTTACTTTATCATTTGCAAAACATTTCATAAAGGGACCTTAAACAAGATCCGAACACAAAGGGGTTCACGAGGAACCAAACGGGGGACCTGATCGGGGTCCAAACTGAACAAAGGGTTGCAGCTAAGAGACTCTATTAGGCATGCTTAACTATCCACTGAACTGACTCTAGCAGGTTATGCATAATCCATTCAATTCATTCCATAATATTCCAAATTACATATATATATATATATATATATATATATATTTGCATACATATAGACATATTCTTGTCAAAGATTCGCATTCACATAATTCATAAGTTAGCAGATATAAGGCTTATGGTCACCAAAGGAAACCAGAGTTCAAACCACACGCACATGCAAAAAGGAAACTCATTCAGCATAACAAGACTGTCGCGCTTACGATAGAGACCATAGTCTCTTCGCAGCGTGCACGCGACGGACTTCGCGATCGCGGGGAGGAGGGAAAAGCCGAACTCTGTCGCGCTCGCGATAATGTTGCGATCGCGACAGAGAGTCTAAAATTTCGCTATCGCGGGCTCGTGACAACACAGGCCATCGTTGCGCTCTATCGCGATAGCGACTCCATCGCGCTCGCGACAGAGAGAACATCAATTTTTGCTATCGCGAGCTCGCAACAGCACAGGCCAAGATCACCGGTCTCTGTCGCGCTCACGACAGAGTCGGGATTCACAAAATCTGCAGAATTCTGCAGATTTCTTCCTCTTCCAAAACACACCCACAAACACACAAATCACATCCAACTCTAGCCAAGACCTCATACGGACCAATGAAGCGAGGACTGAGCTTCCCTTTCTTTCCAAACCGAAGCACTTTTCTCCAAGGCGACACTTTAAGGAAGACTTTGTCCCCAACTTCAAATCGCACATCTTTCCTCTTCAAATTAGCATAAGACTTTTGTCGATCCTTAGCTGCCTTCAAATTTCACTGCACAACCCTGATCTTTTCCTCTGTATCCCTAACCAATTCTGGCCCAATCACTGATCTCTCGGACAACTCGGTCCAACAAACCGGAGTCCTACACTGCCGACCATACAAAGCCTCATACGGTGCCATACCAAGGCTCGACTGATAACTGTTATTGTAGGCAAACTCCATAAGCGACACATATCTGTCCCAACTACCCGAAAAATCTAAGGCACAAGCCTTCAACATATCTTCCAAAATCTGGATAACTCGCTCGGATTGACCATCTGTCTGAGGATGGAATGTTGTACTGAAGTTCAACTTGGTACCCAAAACTCTTTGCAACTCTTTCCAAAACTTAGATCTGAACCTTGGGTCCCGGTCTGAAACTATGGACAACGGCACTCCATGTAACCGAACTATCTCAACCACATAGATACTGGCCAATCTATCCATCTGGTAATCCATCCTAATCGGCAAGAAGTGAGCGGACTTTGTGAGTCGATCCACAATAACCCAAACAGAATCATGCTTTTTCTGAGTCAAGGGCAACCCGGAAACAAAATCCATGGTAATATCATCCCACTTCCACTCGGGAACGGACAAAGGCATGAGCAATCCAGAAGGAACTTGGTGCTCAGCCTTCACCTGCTGACATGTCAGGCACTTTGACACAAAATCCACTATATCTCTCTTCATACCAGACCACCAGTAAAACTGCTTTATATCCCGATACATCTTGTTACCTCCGGGATGCATGGTGAAAACCGTGCTACGCGCCTCACTTAGAAGCTGCTTCCTCAATTCCTCATCATCCGGAACACACAAACGGTTCCCATATAAAAGCGCTCCATCAAGAACCGAGAACTCTGACTGCTTGCCCAGACTAACCTCTTGCACAATCCGCTGAAGCCTCTCATCAATCTTTTGAGCATCAACTATTCGCTGTCTCAAGGTAGGCTTTCAATTGAGCTATCAAAGCCCCATTCGAACCAAACTTTCATCTGAACCATCTCAAAAACAAGGCAGAAACTGACTTCTAACTTAAAGCATATGCGACAACATTGGCCTTACCCGGGTGGTAATCCACAATGCAATCGTAATATTTAAACAACTCGAGCCATTGACGTTGTCTCATATTCAGTTCCTTCTGAGTTAGGAAATACTTCAAACTCTTATGGTCCGTAAAGATCCTACACTTCTCCTCGTAGAGATAATGGCGCCAAATCTTCAAAGCAAAGACGACCGCTGCTAACTCAAGATTATGCGTCGGATAGTTCCTCTCGTGTGGCTTTAACTATCGAGAAGCATAAGCCAAAACCTTACGTTCTTGCATCAGAACACATCCCAGACTAACACATGAAGCGTCACTATACATAACAAACTCCTTACCCGAAACGGGTTGAGTAAGTATAGGAGCTTCGACTAACAATTGCTTCAACCTCTCAACGCAAGCCTGACACTTATCCGACCACTCGAACTTAACTCCTTTCCTCAACAACTTAGTCATCTGAGAGGTAATCACCGAGAAACTCTTAACAAACCGACGGTAGTAACCCGCCAGACCAAGGAAACTCCTCACTTCCTGAACATTATTAGGCGCTTTCCAATCGACTATCGCCTCAATCTTAGTTGGATCTACTTGGATACCCTTGGCTGAAACTATGTGGCCCAAAAATGACACTTCCCAAAGCCAAAAATCACACTTACTCAACTTGGCAAACAACCGATGTTCCCTCAACACTTGCAAAACTAATTAAAGATGTTCCTCATGCTCGGTCTCATCCTTGGAATACACCTGGATATCATCTAGAAACACCACCGTAAACCGGTCTAAGTATGGCCTAAAGACTCTGTTCATCAAGTCCATGAATGCTGCTGGAGCATTAGTCAAACCAAACAGCATCACAAGGAACTCATAGTGACCATACCGAGTTCGGAATGCAGTCTTAATCACATCCTCATCCTTAACACGAAGCTGATAATACCCAGATCTAAAATCTATCTTGGAAAACACACCTGCACCCGAAGCTGATCAAACAAATCCTTGACTCTAGGCAACGGATACTTATTCTTCATTGTAACCTGGTTGATCTGCCTATAGTCGATACACATCCTCAAGGATCCATCCTTCTTCTTGATAAACAAAATCGGAGCTGCCCATGGAGATATGCTGGGTCGAATAAACCCCTTATCCAAGAGCTCTTTCAGTTGAGTTTTTAATTCTCTCAACTCTACAGGAGCCATTCGATAAGGTGCCTTCGATATAGGCGTGGTACCCGGCATGATCTCTATGGCTAGCTCAACCTCCCTCCCTGGAGGCAAACCCGACAAATCACTTGGAAAAACATCACTAAACTCCCGCACAACAGGGTTATCCCCAATCCTCACTTGATCTCTCTTAGAATCCAAAACTACAACTAGGAAAGCCTCACAACCTTTTCTCAAAAACCTCTTGGCTTGAATCGCTAAGATCACATTATTCACAGAACTCGCACACAAACCTCTAACAAACACTGGAGCTCGGTTCCTATCCTGAAGCACAAAGGTCTTCCTATGACAATCAACCACAGCTCAATACTTGCCCAACCAATCCATACCCAAAATCAGGTCAAACTCTCGGAACAGCAGCTCTATCAAATCCACTGGGAACTCTACACTTTCCACAAACAGAGGACAATTCCTAAAGACTCTGCTCATATTGACACTATGCCCTAATGGATTGGTCACACATATCTCATAGTCTAACTGATCTACCACATGCAACTTATCAACAATCTTATGCATGCACAAATATGAGTGTGTGGAACCAGGATCTATTAGAGCATATAATTCAGTGTCATGGAGTAGGAACTTACCAGCAATCACATCAGGGGCATCTTGCTCCTCTCTGGCTCTAACTACATAAGCTATAGCTGCAACTGGAGGAGGATGCTCAACCGTATCAGAAATAGCTCCCTCTCTTGGTCGACCGCCTCAACCCTTACCTCGTCCCCTTCCACGGGCAGCCTGAGTAGCATTAGATCCAACTCCACTAGCCCCTCTCTGTGGACCCGAATCCTCACTCATCTGTGGACAATTAGCCAAACGATGCTCGGTGCTCCCACACTTAAAGCACCCACCAGTGAGCAACCTACACTCATCCCAGTGAGCCTTATTGCAATGTGCACAAACAGGTGTGGCATCCGATCTACCACCTCTGCCAGAACCAGATACCGCTATTGAACCTTACCTTCTACCTCTAGTAGCTGAACCAGCTGATGGCTCATCTGTGGGTTCCTAGATCTCTTACCCGAAGATGAGGAAGAACCACCCCGAGCAGAATTCCTCCTCTGAGCTCTCTCTCTTAGCACCGACTCTGACCTCTCAGCCCTCATGGCAGCCTCCGCAATCTGATAATAACTTACCCCAGGCATACACATCAAAGAAATCAAAGAAATCTTCCAAGACTCGTTCAACCCTGCTTTGAAATGCTTGCATCTGAAATCATCTGTTATAACCCCACACGGAGCATAACGAGACAACCGATTAAACTCTTTTTCATAATCCAAAACTAACAAAGCCCTTTGCTTCAAACTCAGAAACTGTGCCCATCCTGCGTCCCTATATGCCTGAGTCACATACTTCTTTGTGAACTCCTCCCCGAAGAATTCCCATAAAACTGGATCAGGCATCCGAGGTTGCCTACATACCAACTCCCACCATTCATAAGCCGACCCTTGAAGCAAAGTGTGACGCGCGCCTGAACCAGCAAGGCCCTCTTTGAACCCGCTTTTAGGATTCGAGGGATTGGTTCATGTCTTTTTCGATCTTAGGTGTTATGAGATATTTTCGGCACCTCCTTTCACAATAGAACATTGAAAAGGACCATCCATTGCCATAACACCTTTAGGCACTTTTGAGGTATTTTGGAGTCGCCACCCAATTTACAAGAAATTGGGAAAGTTTAACCTCTTATCGGTCTAAACCAGAGATGGTGTCCGGAACTTCACACTTATTGGTGCCTTGGTTAATTATAAATGAGTTTTTAAATTATAAAATTTCATTTTTCATCTCACACAATTAATACAGTTTATTAAAGCGCATATCAATCACATATGAAACGATAAATAAAAAAAAATAAAGAAAAAATTAAATTACAACAAAACTAGGGGCGAAATACAACCCCCATTGTAAATAAAATATAAATCATACATAAAATGGGGTATTTATTAATGTTGAGAACGTTGGTCCTCTCATGCACAATTAAAGAAAATCATTTTAAAGTGACAATTTATTTTGGATGAAAAATTAGGACATTGGTCCCATTTTATTAGAAAATCCAATTTTATTTGTAGAAATATTTTCTTGTGTGATTTTTGATTAAGCGTGCATAAAATAAATGGTTTAATTAATTATTACATGCCAAATAACTCAATAAAACCAATAAAGGAAAAAATAATAAATACAATAAAAAAAAACCACTTCTTGTATCTCCGCCTTCATTCACACGGGTGCTCAAACAAGGGAACACAAGGATTTAACACCGACAATAAGCACAAACAAAATTGATGTTAGTGATCAAGTCAAAAATCAATTAAAACAGAGCAATAATAAACTAGGCAAAATATGCATATTAGGTGACTAGTAGATTAAATTAAATTGACATATTAAAAGAAATTAACACATTATAAGATCAATATATAAAACTTAAAGCAATAATAATAATAATAATAACAACAATAATATATAATAACAATGAAAATAATGATGAACAATAATAATAATAATAATAATAATAATAATAATAATAATAATAATAATAGTAGTAGTAGTAGTAGTAGTAGTAGTAGTAGTAGTAATAAATAGAATTAACAATCAAATAAACAAAAGGAGAACAAATAACAATATTAAAAATTAGATCTACACTTAAAAGAACAATATCAAGAGCAGATCTACATCTAAGATGGCATAAAATTGAATAAATCGACAATAAATATGTAGATCTACATGTTTACTAACTTAAATATGAACAAAAATGATGAAAATAAAAATAAAATCAAGAGATCGAGTCTAGAATGTTTACCCTCAGATTTCGGATTCAATTGATGAAAAATATGATGGATTTTCCTTACTTTGATTCAATAATAAGCTCAAAAATGTTCAAGAAAATCTTGAGTTCTTTGCCTCAAATAACTCAAGAACACTAAAAATTAAAAATAATTTTTTTGTATTTAATGTGTGATTTGATGGGAAAACTCAAGTTAAGGAAATTAATTTTCCTTTCTCAAGTTTCCAAAATCAACAAAATATTTTTAGATCTAAGAAAATTAAGATGAAATCAAAGAAGAAAATTTTAGATTTAAGAAAAGAAAATCAAGAAAATAAAAAAAAAAATTAAATCTTTAGAACAAGAAATAAATTCCAAGAAGAAGAAGTTTTGTTAGTTTTCCAGCAAATTGGATTCTTTTTCTCAAGAACACCTCTCAAAATCTCTTAGAAAAAATCAATTCCCTTAGAAAAATTTTCCTTAGCCAAAAACCCTTTTTTTCTTCTCCCTTTTTCTCCTCTTTTGCCAAAATGAAAGTCTCCCATAAAAAACCCACTCCCCTCTAATTTTTGCACTCATTTCAGATTTTTTTCCACATCCACTTTTTCCCAATTTCAACAAAAAACACTCAAAAATTCAATATAAAAATCCCTAAAGTCTAATTTTAACAATTAATAATTTTTATTTCTTTTATTTATTTTTGACTTCTTTAATACCCACTAATTTTGATCAAATTTGTCAAATTTTACCAAAATTTGAAAAAAAAAACCCAATAAAAAATCATTTTTTACTTTAAAAATGTGAAAAAATTGATTTTCGATGGAAATTGGCGGAATCAGGCGGCAACGCTCGAATTTTTTTTTTAAATATGACTAAAAAATACTAAAATTAATAAAAATATTTTTAAAACTAATTTTTAAAATATTATTATTATTATTATTATTATTATTATTATTATTATTATTTTATTTTTTTATTCTGAAATGCAAATTTGACAAGGAAATCATCGCTTTCAACTATTTTTGCCCGCGAGGGCAGTTTATCATCATTGGGTAACTCCGATCTAGGATGACTCAGGATCCGGTGTTTACTGTTGCCCCCAGTTTAGGGTAAGCTAGTACACTAGTGTCTAGGTGAGCCTAAACTCAAAGAGAAGAAGGAAAGAGATACATACCTGAGGCAGCCTTCTTTCCGAAGCGGGTGATGCTGTTGTGGTCATTATCGCTATGTTGTCGGCGTGTTGTTTTTATTTGAAGCGGTAGTGCCGTGATCGTGCTAACCCTCCGTAGAGTGGTAGTGCCGTCATCGTGCTAACCCCTTTGTGATTTGAAGTGGTAGTGCCGTGGTCGTGCTAACCCTCCTTAGAGTGGTAGTGTCGCCATCGTGCTAACCCTTCTGTGATTTGAAGTGGTAGTGCCGTGGTCGTGCTAACCCTCCTTAGAGTGGTAGTGCCGCCATCGTGCTAACCCTTCTGGGATGATGAAGTGGTAGTGCCGCCATCGTGCTAACCCTTCTGGGATGTTGAAGTGGTAGTGCCGTAGTCGTGCTAACCTTCCGTAGAATGGTAGTGCCGCCATCGTGCTAACCCTTCTGTGATTCGAAGTGGTAATGCCGTGGTCGTGCTAACCCTTCTGTGATTTGAAGTGGTAGTGTCGTGGTCGTGCTAACCTTCCGTGGAATGGTAGTGCCGCCATCGTGCTAACCTTCCGTGGAATGGTAGTGCCGCCATTGTGCTAACCCTTCTAAGTTTTGATGAAGTGGTAGTGCCGTGGTCGTGCTAACCTTCCATGGAATGGTAGTGCCGCCATCGTGCTAACCCTTCTGGGATTCGAAGTGGTAGTGCCGTGGTCGTGCTAACCCTTTTGTGATTTGAAGTGGTAGTGCCGTGGTCGTGCTAACCTTCCGTGGAATGGTAGTGCGCCATCGTGCTAACCCTTCTAAGTTTTGATGAAGTGGTAGTGTCGTGGTCGTGCTAACCTTCCGTGGAATGGTAGTGCCGCCATCGTGCTAACCCTTCTGGGATTCGAAGTGGTAGTGCCGTGGTCGTGCTAACCTTCCATAGAATGGTAGTGCCGCCATCGAGCTAACCCTTCTGTGATTCGAAGTGGTAGTGCCGTGGTCGTGCTAACCTTCCGTAGAATGGTAGTGCCGCCATCGTGCTAACCCTTCTGAGTTGATGAAGTGGTGCCCCCTGAGAGGTCTTGGGTTGATTGCCCCCTGACAGGTCTTGGGATGATTGCCCCCTGGAGAGGTCTTGGGATGGTTACCCCCTGAGAGGTCTTAGATTAATTTGAGAATTGCCTCTTCAGAGGACTTGAGAATTGCCTCTTAAGAGGATTTAGAGATTTACCTCTTGAGAGGGCTTTGATTAATACTTGGATTGATGATTGAACTGATGTCTGGATTGATGTTGTTTTGGTGGCTTGTTTGGATTGATGTTTGTACTGATGTTGTAACTTGCCTTTTGACGGTGTTCGCATCGAATCTTTCTCTGCAAGACCTCAGAAAGCCAAATATGCAGGAAAAACAGTAAGCATGCACGTGAGATGCATGTGTATGCAGTAATGCAGGATAAGAATTCATCTGAGTGGATTTGGAGACGACAACCGATTTGATTGCAATTTGAGGTGGGATCAATGCCCCCTAGAATTGCTTTTGAATTTCATGCTTTTGGGGATTATGAGGTTCTCATTTGAAACCTGTAGTCATTATTTTAAGGTAGTGCGTCCCTTGTGGATTTTCACACTAGCTTTTCTTAGCGGGAGATGCGTCCTTGTCAGATTTTCACATAACCCTGTGCCTTATTTTTTGCCTAGAATGGACCCAACCCAATCCAGCGGCTTTTATTTTTTGTAGGGCAGACTGCCTATTGCCAGGTTTTCACCCTACCCTTTGGCCTAACTTTTGCTTAGAGCCCCAGTCACGGTTTTCATCTCTAACGGCCTTTTTTTTGTGTGTGTGAGAAGTTGGAGTTGTTGCGAAAGGTCTTTCGGGTATGATTGGCATGTGCTTATGTCTCAGATATTGGTTGTATGAGCTTGGTTCTTTATCGGGAAGGTGCTGTAGGATTGGCTTCACAGTAGGTAGCAAGATGAGTTGGCTGAAGTGGCTAAGTAGCGAGAATGGTAGAGGGTAGATGATAATAATGTGCTGGTTTTATATCGGACTCAGACAACTTTGAGTGTGCAAGATGAACTGCCCTGGTTATACCAATACATCTTTGCATAAATGCATATATTTCAATCTGATTTCATAACATATGATCACTATTTGGCATTAACTCGAAAAATATGAGACCTCATCTAATCTTGGGATAGATCTTGAGAGCATCAAACTCCTGTTATCAATCAGCCCTCGCGGGTTTTCTTGATTGAATATTTTCTCTCTTTTTTTTTATTTATTTAGCCTCTGCCATGGACCCTCCTTTAGTTTGTCAGTATTGGTTGAATTCGCTTTCATCTTCGTCAGCCGAGGGGACTGTTGCTTCTGAGAGTGGCTCCTCTTGGTATCAAAGTCTTGGTTTTAGCCCTTATGCAGACTGGTTGAGGTGATGGGTTCCTTATTTGGGGCTTGAATATGAAGTTTCACGTTTGGCGTCTATTGGCTTTGGCGGTTCGAACCCTGGGATGGCCTTTCAATGGTTGGGATAGGGTGACAGATTGGGCTTGGATGATCTGGGATACTTTTATCGGTTTTGGGTGGTTTAAACCCTGGAATGGCCTTTTAATGGCCGGGGTTGGATGGATGGTTTGTGAATTAGCCTTTTAGGTCCCTTTTAGATTTCTTTTAGGCTTTTCCAACAAACCACTCCTTATCATCAATTTTCTTTCCATTAAGCGCATCAACAGCTCTAGCAGCATCATCTGCATTCTCAAAGTTGACAAATCCAAACGGGATTTGAACAAAACTTGCCCCCAAATAGCATTCCCTTGCAAAATTTGTTCAAGTCATGAAGTTATACATACGTGCACTTTTCATCTTAACCACTGGGACCGTTGTGGTTCAATCTAGTCAAGCATTGGGTTTTAGCAAGAAACTTGGCGATAAGGGTTCTGGATGGTCAAGGGTCAATCATAATCGATTTTGAGGGTGCACATTTCAAAGGGGGTCAGGAGGAAAGAGGTCATATGGTTTGGTTCTGATGGGTCATATATTTCTCGTGGAGGTCCTGAGTTTTATTCGTCCAACTTTTGATGTAGATTTCGGGGTTTGATCTTATTTGGTAGCGCCATACGCAACTTAGATGTTGTGGATGCAAAAAAATGGCTTTCAAAATTCGGTTCGTCGTCATATTGGCACGTGGAAGTAGTACTGATCTCAAGAACGTCCTTGTCAATTTTTAGCATGTCACACCAGGTCCAGGCAGAGGCTTTTTTTTTATCTCTCAAAATTATCCTCTCCTCAAGAGTTATATCAGATGCTATCAAGATTTTGTTTGGATTCCCCAAAGTTCCGAGACTAGATGGAGCCGTATTAATTGAATTAGTGTCAAAATGAATGCATCATGACCATGTGAAATGAAATCATTAGGAATACCATACAAATAAGCAAACTTGTTCAATTTTATTAAAAATAGCCAAACTGTCATAAGCAGTTCTTGAAATAAAAGAAACCAACTGTCTAAAAACATAATCTTCTTCTCTACTCTCCCGACGAGTGTCAGCGACCTATTCATATCCATGTAGTTCTCGCAAAATTTATCACTTTGCTGGATCAGACCCGATCACATATCTGGTGGAGGGACTGCATTATAGGCTGGCTCTTTCTTCTTCTCCCTCTTTTCGGGGTCCATGATCTGTTTGGTATCAATAAGGTCCTGGATCTTATTCCTCAAAGTTTGACAATGATCTGTCAGGTGCCCAGTGTGTTGATGGTAGGCGCAGTACAGGTCCTCTCTATGTCCCAGCTGTCCCTGATTCATGGCTGGTCTGGGCGGCAATGGTTGTAGCTTGCCTATTTTCATCAATCTCTCCAATACCCAGGATAGAGGGTGGCCTAAATTGGAGTAGTACCTTTGACCTTGTCCCACTCCGGTAGCTGAAACTTCTGCTGTCTTGCCATTTCTGCCATTACTGCTCCCGGCGCCACTTGATCTGTACCCTGATTGGTTCCCAAAGTTCCTCCCAGCAAAGTTATTTTGGCTTGCTTTCTTTGCTAGGTAAGCAGCTTCGGCCTCTACAGCGATATTCTTAAGTGATTCCCAGTTTTTGAGCCCCTTAAAACTGAGCAAATCTTTTAGGTAAGGGCAGGAATTCCTGATAAATAGACTCATTTGGTCAGCAGTGTCAGGCTTTCGCTTCATCTCTATGACCCTGTTCCTCCATCTGGTGAGGTATTCGTGAAATAACTCATCACTCCTCTGTTGTAAAAGCTCAAGGTCCTTTAGGGTGACCTCCATCTTAGTACTGCAGTTGTATTGCTTCATCAATTCATCAGTCAGTAGGTCCAAGTCCTCTTTGGATCTCCTATCCAGCCCGTGGTACCAGTCTACTGCCGGACCTACCAGACTAAGGCAAAAATATTCCACCTTTTGCTTTTTACTCAACCCGGTGCCTTTCATTATCAGGGTATACTGCTTGATGTGTGTAGATGGGTCGGAAGTACCATTAAATTTTGGCAGCTCAGGCATCTTGAACCTTTGGGGCAACAACTCTTCATCCCCCAGATCTCTGTCTTCAGGGTTAATCCCTTTTCCAACTGATAGCATGCGGGTGATAGCTTCAATCTGCTGTCTCATCCCCCTCAAAGTCTCATCCTCTAACCTGGGTGCTCTGCCCCTCATAGCAGGTTGGATCACTGGCTCTTCATCTTCTTCTTTTACCATAAAATCCTCATTAGGATCGGGGATCCTTTCCCCTCTTGGCTCGATGGGTGCGGCAGCTTTATGCTCATTGACAGGTTGATGGGCAGCAACTCCAACGAGAGGAGCCTCCCACCAACAAGTGGTTCGGCTTGCTCTCTAGGAGGGGCCACCGGCGCTTGTGGAGCAACAGGCGGCTGCGGAGCAATGGGTGCTTGTGGAACAGGAGGGTGAGCAATTCTTTCGGCCATAGCGCCCATCATTTCTAACATTCTTCGCTCAAAATCTTCTAACCTCCTAGCAAGGTCTTGAGTGGTCAAAGTTCCAGTCTCTTCTGCCATCGAGGATGATTCACTTGTTGTTGAGAGTGACTCAGAATCCCAATTAAGCACTTATTCTAGCGATCCAAAGGGCGAGTCCGTACTCACTAGTCGACCGTCAGGACCTCTAATCCACTTAGATGAATCTATGATGGCTGAAAATTTTAAATTGTTAGAATGATGCATGGATGATATGTACAATGCATAATCGTGAGCTATGCAGCATTTACAACCACATGCAAGCAAGTAGATAGATCCTTCCAACCTTATAACTCCCGCACACGAGTTCAAATAGTCTCTTCCTAGGTGGGCTTGACCCATGGGTCAACGGGGAACCTAATGGGCACGTATGGTGCACGGTGGAAAATGTAACACCCCGCCATCCCCGTTGGAAGGATACCGGAGTGCCACGCGGCAAAACACATATAATCGAATCCATATACACATGTATAAACAAAAACTAATGAGATGTAAAGAAACTTTTAATCATTTAATAGTAAAACCTTTTTACATGTAACATATATCAATATCGTTTTACAAAAAGAGGCTCGTAAGCAAATACATATACAAAAATAATATTTGTTCCTTTACAAAAGATTTACTTTGCTATACACAAGCCATATATAAAAATTTACAGCGGAAGACTTCAATAACTTCAATCAAAAGACTTCTAGTGGCCGACCTGCAGATATCCGACTCAAATCCAAACTCGCCACCTGCACGGGAAAAGAGCCCGTGCTAAGCGATAACGCTTAGTGGGGAGGAACAAAACGAATGCACAATATGCATATACAATATTTATACAATAATAAACTAATGATTCAAAATCAAAGGCATTGAAATTACATGTAAACATATCTCAAAATTCATTACTTGACATGCATAAATATGTATACAATACAAGCAACCAAGTATTCAATTCATAATTCTCATCATTTCAAGTATACAGATTCAAGGTGCGATATAAAGCTATGCAAGAATTCATATACATCATATACTTGTAATCATGTCAATAATGCATCTCAACATATGCAACACATTTAAAACATATAGCCTGATTAGTCTAAAATATTCTCTAGAAGTGGATACGGTCAAATGGATACTGATAGAACACAGTATCCCAAGCATATAGAGACATGAGTCTCAAACATGTACTTTTCATATAGAGACCGAAGTCTCGCATTTAAATCCAAACGGACCTACGTATAGTGTTTTATCATATAGCAGCTGCACACACACCGACCTAAGTAAGCGCTTACTTATCCACTACTATGACTATTCAGGCTTAAAACTCAGCTCAACAATTCAAACACCAATATCCGTATTAAATACACTAAATGCAAATACATATTTCACGTGTACATGTGTCTAGATCAAAATCAGAAACATTTAAATATATATCCAGTATTAATTATTGGAGGCAGAAGTACAAATAATTCTCATTCAAGTCAAGTTATGTTCATATAAAGTATAAACTAATAAATTATGTGCATTAATTATTTAACAAGGTATACAACTCAATATTAAACAATTATTAATTACAATTCAGATTTTAAATCCAAACTTTTGTCATGTAATGCAAAAACCCTTGAAATCAGAAGTTAAAATCATGTTTTTAGAAAACAATGCAGTAGGTAGGGGTGTTCAAAAATGGGGTAACCCGTTCAATCCGTTTAACCCAATCCATCTAATCCATTTTTTTAACAATTTTATTGGGTTATTATAACCCATGTAATCCATTTTAAAACTTAAAATTTTTTGTATGGGTTATGGGTTATTATATAACCCAACCACTTAACCCATATACAATTAATTCATATCGGGCCAAGCATTTTTTTTCCCTTATACATGTATAATAAATCGAAGCCCTAAATTCCTGAAGGCAGAAGCAACATTAACTCACCACTCAGTTTTCGCCATCTCACGATATACAGTCCGATTTCGCCAGGGAAGAGAAGTTTTTAGCCTCCGATTTCACCATCTCACGATTCACAGTCCGGCGGCATTCTGGTGTTATTCCAGTCACATGCCACGGTGAAGGGAAAGGTAGAATTTCCTACTTGATTCTCTGTTTTCCTTTCAGAAAAGTTTTCAACCCTTAATTACTATTTCTTCGTCCTCTTCTTCTTTCTGACTTGGGTTTTCTTCACACTTGATTTCTTAATATTTGCTTTTCTTTTAATACTTACCATGAGAAATGTAGTTTATGTGGTGAGAGAGACCGAGAAACAGATGCCCTCTGCTCCAAAGATTTCAATTCATCACTTTGAACTTTGAAATCTTTATTTTTTCCAGAGTCTAAATTTGAAATCAATTCCCAGTTCCAAAGCATTTAGACATGAGGGTTTCGGCTGGGATGTTGGCCCAAATCAATTCATTCATGAGTTGCATCTCTGTTGCTTTTATGATATTTTATATTAAAAAAAACATAAATAATTTTTGATGGGGAAATTGGTGGTCTTCCACTCTTCCTTATTGGCAGCTGATGAATTATGATATTTGTATGTTATATTTTTCTATAGATAAATAATTTTCTGGCTGTGTGTCTCTTGTTTTTTGTAGCCTAGATACCAAAAATTGAAGCAGATTAACCTGAAATTTGCGACAGATATTGAAGATAGACATCTCGAGGTCCTTCAAAGTAAGGTGTGTTGATTTTCATTTACTCTTTTTTCACATCGTGCTATGTTTCATATTCCCTTTTGGAGTTATACTGTGATAGAGCTTTCAAAGTTCTGATTATCCCTGAAGTTTTGTCAACTTGAAGTTCTTAGCCAACTATGTTGAGTGACTTTCTGTGTATGAGATCACATGTTAAAAATTAGGGAATTGCTTGTTTTTGCTATCTCCTTCAAATGCTTAATCATTCAGTTTGTTTGATGGTTACTTGTCTGAGCTGCAGAGAGTTTGGTTCTTCTGCTTGGTATACTGGATTGCATTTTATACTTCTGCTAGTAATTGTTATCTTATATTCAGGCATTTCTTTTAACTTTCTCCTTTTGGTTTGAAAATGTCATAAATCAATCCAAAAGTTTAAGTTTGTCCAATAAACCGATGTGAAAATTACAAATTCTGAAAAATCATTTAGTTGGTTTGATTCGATCGGATTGATTGGTTCAACCCAAAAACTGAACAGTTCTAATTAGACCATTAGGTTCTTGCTAACATATCTAATCATGAGTCGGATTTAGAAAAAAAACAAAAAAAAATTAGTTCATAAATATGTCTCCAGTAGACAGTCTACTTGCTAATATTTCAGTTATTACAGTAGCTGTAGTTAAAGCTAGCGTTTAATTTCAGCTTAATTGTACTTCATTTCTCATCATTAATTCCTTACTGAAAATTGAAGAAAACCAAAATTTGTAAATATTACTTTGAGATCCTTGAGGTAGTCTGATTCTTTTATACTTTCCATGCATCCTCTAATTTTTGGTTTTCTTTTATATTCCATAATTGTTAATATCAGATGGAAGCTCCTAGTTCTAATTCTTCCTTGCCCTTCACTTCAGAAGCTACTCAAATTGAGGATTGTAGTAGTAAGAAACCCCCTCGCAAACGAACTTCTAAAAGAACATCAGCTATATGGGATCATTTTACTAGAGTAGAGAATGCAGATAATATTAGAGCTATTTGTAACTATTGTAGTAAGAATTATTCATGTGACCCTACGCATGGTACTAGTACTCTTTGGGCTCATCTAACCCATAAGTGTTTGGAGTACCCATATAAGCTTAACAAAAAACAAAAGAGTACAGAGGAGTCTAGAGAAGAAGAACATCAAATTTTTAGTGTTAAGCAAATGAGAGTGAAAACTTGCAAAAATGATAATGGTTGATGAGTTACCATTTAGCATTGTAGAAGGAGAAGGATTTAAGGAATATTCTGACTATTTACGACCTAGGGTTGTAATTCCTTCTCGCATAACTGTTGCTAGAGACTGTTTGAAGTTGTATTCGGAGGAGAAGCAAAAGTTAAAAAGTATTTTGAAGTCACAACGTGTATGTCTCACCACTGATACTTGGACATCAATCCAAAATTTAAATTACATGTGTCTTACTGCACATTGGATTGACAGTGATTGGAAATTGCATAAGAAGATATTAAATTTTTGCCTAGTTCCTAATCATAAAGGATTGACAATAGGTACTACTGTTGAGGCATGTTTGTTAGATTGGGGAATTGATCATATCTTCACTCTCACTGTTGATAATGCAAGTTCCAATGATAATGCAATTAGATATTTGAAAAATGAAACCAAACATTGGAAGGGTACTGTTTTAAGTCATGAGTATTTGCATGTTAGGTGTTGTGCACACATTTTGAATTTAATTGTGAAGGATGGTTTAGATGATTTGGATGAGTCAATTATTAAAATTCGTAATGCAGTAAGATATGTGAGATCATCTCCATCTAGATTACAGATTTTTAAAAAATGTGTGGAGAAAGTGAAAATAGAAAGTAAAAGAGTTTTGTGCTTAAATGTTGAAACTAGATGGAATTCGACTTACAAAATGTTAGAGGTAGTTGAGAAATTTGAAAAAGTTTTTCAGAAGTTAGAAGTTGAGGATTCTAAGTTTCTTTCATATTTTGATAGGAGTGGGAATGAAGAAATTGAAAAGGATGGGAATGAAAATGAAAAAAGTGGGGATCGTAAAAAGAAAGGGAAAGGGAAAGGGAAAGGGAATGGAATTATTGGGCCACCTATAGAAGAAGATTGGAAGAAAGCAAGATGTTTTATCAAGTTTTTAAAACTCTTCTATAATGTAACATTAAAATTTTCAGGGTCATTGTTGGTGACATCTAATGCCTTTTTCCGTGAAATTATGTCATTACAGACCATGATTCATAAGTTGAGTTTAAATGATGATAACATAATGAGTTCCATGGCAATAAATATGCAATTGAAATTTGATAAATATTGGGATAATGTGGATAACTTGAATCTTTTGCTATATGTTGCTATCATTTTGGATCCTCGTTATAAAATGAAATATGTGAAGTTTTGTCTTGAGAAAAGTTATGGAAAAGAGAAGGCTAAAGAGATGTCAAATAAGGTGGAAACAACTTTGACTCGACTCTATAACTATTATTATGAATGTAGTTCAACTGACAAAAATATAGGAGGTTTATATGGTTGGGGTCAAAGTATTGGTGATGTGAACATGGATGATGAAGAGGTGGATGGAGGAGAGATATTGAATAGCCTATTTGATAGGCATCTGGAAGAGGAAGAGAGTGCAGAGAATAAGTCTGAAATGGTGAAATATTTATTAGATGATTTTGAACCTAGACTTGATCCTTTTGACATTTTGGGATGGTGGAAAAAAAGTTCACCAAAGTTTCCAATTCTCTCTCTCCTAGCTAGAGATGTTTTGGCAATACCAATTTCCACTGTAGCTTCGGAATCTGCTTTCAGCACAGGCGGTCGAGTGCTTGACCCTTTTAGAAGCTCTCTTTCTCCAATGACGGTGGAAGCCCTAGTGTGCGGTCAAAATTGGCTAAGATCAACACCGATACCCATAGACCTTCGCCATACAATGGATGAAATTGAAAAATATGAAGAAATTGAGACAGGTAATGCTTAAACTTTTTAATATTTTGATTTGTTTTGTGATAAGTATTGAATGACTTTAATTATTATGTTGATGCAGATTTTGTAGGAGTAAGATCTCCAATAATAATAGAACCAACTTCACCAGTCAATGAATGACTTCGATTAGGTACCAATGATAATTATATTATTATAATTAATTCTATTGGTTAATTGTACTTAATTTTATACTTAATTTTGACAGATGTAAAAGGGAATATATATTGAATGTCGAAGCCAAGCGAAGATATATTACCAGATGCTAATTTTACTTAATTTTGTACTTAATGTTTTTTCTATATGTATTTTCTTTTTCATTTTTTCTATATGTATTTCACAGTTTAAGAATTTTTATTTACTTTGATAATTTTTAATATTAAAAAATGATAATTAAATATTATTAAATTAAATTTTGGTGCAATGAAATTAAAACTGTTAAAACTTTGATAATTTTTAATATTAAAAAAATGACAGAATTAAATAATATTAAATTATATTTTGTTGCAATGAAATTAAATTTTAGGACATAATTATTATTTTTTATTTTTTTAAAAAAATAAAATATGCATACATTATTTAAAAAAATATTTACAAGAATGAAATTAATAAATCATATAAGATTAATATAATCCATGTAATCCAGTTATAACCCAGCCAATCCAAGATAAAGAGTTTAACTTATAATCCAGCTGGGTTGGGTTGGGTTCAATCCATTTAAAATTTTAGATGGGTTGGATGGAAAACCGATCGTAACCCATCCAACCCATGTTTGAACACCCGTAGCAGTAGGGAAGGCTGGTCACATCGTGACCACTG
Source organism: Excoecaria cochinchinensis (assembly GCA_947683425.1). Taxonomy (NCBI): domain Eukaryota; kingdom Viridiplantae; phylum Streptophyta; class Magnoliopsida; order Malpighiales; family Euphorbiaceae; genus Excoecaria; species Excoecaria cochinchinensis. Next base: position 3,884,838 of record CANTUQ010000097.1, on the reverse strand, counting down.
GTCACGTCTCGTGACGCCGGCTTCACGCGAGCGCCACGCGAAACAGCAAGCAAGAACAGGCGGTCACGGCGTGACCATCAGTCACGTCTCGTGACGCCTGTGAGGAGAGGGAGAGAGGACACGAGACGAGTTCTTGTGACACGCAGGGAAGACAGGCGAGAGGTCGCGAGGCGTGATGCTCCCTCACGTCGCGACTTCCCAAAGGGAGGAAGGTCACGGCGTGATGCTTCATCACGCCACGTGACTTCCCACAGAGGGAGGTCACGGCGTGATGTACCATCACGTCACGTGATCTTTCTCTCACAAATACTTCTCCTTCTCCAAACTATTCCAATTTTTCCAGAAATCGTAAAAACCCAGAAAACGTAAAAACAGAGTACACCAAAACTCCAAGTCCCAATTTGTCTAAATCCATTTTTCATGCAATAATTATGCAAACACGTACCTTTAGGTCTTCTGAGCACATTTACAGCAATTACACTCATATTTTTCACATTCTCATACAATCGTAAAAAAACAGAGAGAGTCACAACCCAGAATTTCACATTCATATACATGTTTAACTAACTCATTTGCATGTACCTCATCGATTCTTTTCTACTAAAATCATGTATACAACATTACATATCTCATGCATTTCAATATACAAACACACATTAACCCATTAGCAACAGAACTGCAAACCGAATCCAGAATGAGGAAAGACAAACACACTCCCAAACCTGTAATGAAGTCCAAAAAAAATGTCCACTGTACTCTTAGTCCACCACTTTATCTTTTCCCTTCTCTTTTCTTTTATCCACAGAAGCTTGCAAACAGATGAAACCACAATCAAAACCCAAGAATGAAATCTCTATAAACCCAAATGAGAAATAAGAACCACACGAAAACCAATAACCACTTACCTCTGGAAATCCCTTTAAAGCTCACAACCTAAGCTCAAAACTGAAGGATACCCACATGCAAAAGAAAGAACAGCAGAATGTGGTTTTTACGTGAGAGAGAGAGAGCAAGAAGAGAGAAAACTTTTCAGTCCTTTGTTTCCAGCCAACTGAGTTTTTCTCATTCTTCCCTTTTCCCTCACCACGTGCACACACACATTCCACCTGGCATACATGCACGATTACACCATTCACTAAACCTATTTTACCAAATGGTCCTTGACAAATTACTCTTTACTCACTAGAATAAAATTTTCCATCTAATTACATATAATTCTTGCAATTTAATCCATTAACCTCTTGAATATTACTCAATTACCCTTAATTGACCAATTAAAAATCACTAATTCCAATTAAGCCACTTATGGGGTGTGACAGAAAATCGGCAGCATAACACTCTTAATTTAAAGCACATGTGCATGGATTTTGGCCATTATATATTTGGACCTTTCAAACAGACTAAAATGAGCCCACCGGGGCATGAAAGCCTTTGATGAGTGCCCGAGTAATATGTTTGAATTGGTTTGATATACAAGGGCCCACATAACAAGCATTGTATTAAGGTACATGTAACCTAGGGGAAGTATCTATTGCCATTACATGAGCTTTGGTCAAGGGTGATGATACTTTAGGGCTACCCAAGCATGGTCCCTGCCAATGGGTCTAGCTCATCACGAGCATAACGACCGATCGGGTCACCATTTTATATACCATGATGGTACGAGACTTGAGCTGGTGATTATCCTTAACACTTCCCCACATTGAGTGAACGTAAGGTCGTGCTTCGGGAATGCACCGAGGTTAAAAGAGGGACCAAACTAGCATAATTCTAAGGCTCTAGCATGGACGCAATGCAATTTAGATGAGAGATGAAATTTTAGTTTTTTTTTTTAAAAAAAATCCAATTTACACATTTTAACCAAGACATTTTCAGAGCAAAGTCACAAATAGTCCCCAGTGGAGTCGCCACTGTGACGCGCGCCTGAACCAGCAAGGCCCTCTTTGAACCCGCTTTTAGGATTCGAGGGATTGGTTCGCGTCTTTTTCGATCTTAGGTGTTATGAGATATTTTCGGCACCTCCTTTCACAATAGAACATTGAAAAGGACCATCCATCGCCATAACACCTTTAGGCACTTTTGAGGTATTTTGGAGTCGCCACCCAATTTACAAGAAATTGGGAAAGTTTAACCTCTTATCGGTCTAAACCAGAGATGGTGTCCGGAACTTCACACTTATTGGTGCCTTGGTTAATTATAAATGAATTTTTAAATGATAAAATTTCATTTTTCATCTCACACAATTAATGCAGTTTATTAAAGCGCATATCAATCACATATGAAACGATAAATAAAAAAAATAAAGACAAAATTAAATTACAACAAAACTAGGGGCGGAATACAACCCCCATTGTAAATAAAATATAAATCATACATAAAACGGGGTATTTATTAATGTTGAGAACGTTGGTCCTCTCATACACAATTAAAGAAAATCATTTTAAAGTGACAATTTATTTTGGATGAAAAATTAGGGCATTGGTCCCATTTTATTAGAAAACCCAATTTTATTTGTAGAAATATTTTCTTGTGTGATTTTTGATTAAGCGTGCATAAAATAAATGGTTTAATTAATTATTACATGTCAAATAACTCAATAAAACCAATAAAGGAAAAAATAATAAATACAATAAAAAAAACAACTTCTTGGATCTCCGCCTTCATTCGCACGGGTGCTCAAACAAGGGAACACAAGGATTTAACACCGATAATAAGCACAAAGAAAATTGATGTTAGTGATCAAGTCAAAAATCAATTAAAACAGAGCAATAATAAACTAGGCAAAATATGCATATTAGGTGACTAGTAGATTAAATAAATTGACATATTAAAAGAAATTAACACATTATAAGATCAATATATAAAACATAAAGCAATAATAATAATAATAATAATAATAATAATAATAATAATAATAATAATAATAATAAGAACAACAATAATATATAATAACAATGAAAATAATGATGAACAATAACAATAATAATAATTATAAGATCAATATATAAAACATAAAGCAATAATAATAATAATAATAAGAAGAAGAACAACAATAATATATAATAACAATGAAAATAATGATGAACAATAACAATAATAATAATAATAATAATAATAATAATAATAATAATAATAATAATAATAATAATAATAATAATAATAATAATAATAATAATAATAATAATAATAATAGTAGTAGTAGTAGTAGTAGTAATAGTAGTAGTAGTAGTAGTAGTAGTAGTAGTAGTAGTAGTAGTAATAAATAGAATTAACAATCAAATAAACAAAAGGAGAACAAATAACAATATTAAAAATTAGATCTACACTTAAAAGAACAATATCAAGAGCAGATCTACATCTAAGATGGCATAAAATTGAATAAATCGACAATAAAAATGTAGATCTACATGTTTACTAACTTAAATATGAACAAAAATGATGAAAATAAAAATAAAATCAAGAGATCGAGTCTAGAATGTTAACCTCAGATTTCGGATTCAATTAATGAAAAATATGATGGATTTTCCTTACTTTGATTCAATAATAAGCTCAAAAATGTTCAAGAAAATCTTGAGTTCGTTGCCTCAAATAACTCAAGAACACTAAAAATTAAAAATGATTTTTTTTTGTATTTAATGTGTGATTTGATGGGAAAACTTAAGTTAAGGAAATTAATTTTCCTTTCTCAAGTTTCCAAAATCAACAAAATATTTTTTAGATCTAAGAAAATTAAGATGAAATCAAAGAAGAAAATTTTAGATTTAAGAAAAGAAAATCAAGAAAATTAAAGAAGAAAATTTTAAATCTTTAAAACAAGAAATAAATTCCAAGAAGAAGAAGTTTTGTTAGTTTTCCAGCAAATTGGATTCTTTTTCTCAAGAACACCTCTCAAAATCTCTTAGAAAAAATCAATTCCCTTAGAAAAATTTTCCTTAGCCAAAAACCCTTTTTTTCTTCTCCCTTTTTCTCCTCCTTTGCCAAAATGAAAGTCTCCCGTAAAAAACCCACTCCCCTCTAATTTTTGCACTCATTTCAGATTTTTTCCACATCTACTTTTTCCCAATTTCAACAAAAAACACTCAAAAATTCAACATAAAAATCCCTAAACTCAAATTTTAACAATTAATAATTTTTATTTATTTTATTTATTTTTGACTTCTTTAATACCCTCTAATTTTGACCAAAATTTGTCAAATTTTACCAAAATCTGAAAAAAAACCCAAGAAAAAATCATTTTTTACCTTAAAAATGTGAAAAAATTGATTTTCGGTGGAAATTGGCGGAATCAGGCGGCAACGCTCGAATTATTTTTTTAAATATGACTAAAAAATACTAAAATTAATAAAAATATTTTTAAAACTAAATTTTAAAATATTATTATTATTATTATTATTATTATTATTATTATTTTTTATTATTTTATTTTTTTATTTTGAAATGTAAATTTGACAAGGAAATCATCGCTTTCAACTATATTTGCCCGCGAGGGCAGTTTATCATCATTGGGTAACTCCGATCTAGGCTGACTCAGGACCCGGTGTTTACACAAAGCCACAGCACATTCAGCTTGCTGATCGGGAGGACACCTGACTTCCTTTAAAGCTCTCTTTAATTTATCAAGCCACTTTTTAGCTAACTCCGACTCATCTAGTCCGGTCCCATAAAAATCCACAACACTGGCTCTTCTTAAACTCTCTATCGGAGCTTTAGGGGCAGTCACCCTTTCCAAAACCCAAGCAATGTCCTGATGCAATCTGAGCATTGCCTCAAAAGGCATGGCAGCGGCCTCGAGCTGGACCCTAGCATGTTGAGCCGACACAGAAATAGAAACAGACGGA